>CAUYPK010091703.1:0-22108 GCA_963574355.1 Loris lydekkerianus | reverse complement strand
AACATGATATTATACTTACAGAATCCCAAAGACTCAACCACAAGACTCCTAGAAGTCATCAAAAAATACAGTAACGTTTCAGGATATAAAATCAATGTCCACAAGTCAGTAGCCTTTGTATACACCAATAACAGTGAAGATGAGAAGCTAATTAAGGACACAACTCCCTTCACCATAGTTTCAAAGAAAATTAAATACCTAGGAATATACCTAACGAAGGAGGTGAAGGACCTCTATAACGAAAATTATGAAATCCTCAGAAAGGAAATAGCAGAGCATATTAACAAATGGAAAAACATACCATGCTCATGGATGGGAAGAATCAACATTGTTAAAATGTCTATACTTCCCAAAGCAATCTACCTATTCAATGCCATTCCTATTAAAATACCAACATCGTACTTTCAAGATTTGGAAAAAATGATTCTGCATTTTGTATGGAACCAGAAAAAATTTCGTATAGCTAAGGCAGTTCTTAGTAATAAAAATAAAGCTGGGGGCATCACCACAGATTTTAGGCTGTACTACAAAGCCACAGTGGTCAAGACAGCATGGTACTGGCACAAAAATTGAGACATAGACACCTGGAATCAAATAGAAAACCAGGAAATGAAAGTAACATCTTACAATCACCTAATCTTTGATAAATCAAACAAGAACATACCTTGGGGGAAAGACTCCCTATTCAATAAATGGTGCTGAGAGAACTGGATATCCACATGTAAAAGACTGAAACTGGACCCACACCTTTCCTCCCCTCACAAAAATTGATTCAAGATGGATAAAGGACTTAAATTTAAGGCATGAAAACAATAAAAATCCTCAAAGAAAGCATAGGAAAAACACTGGAAGATATTGGCCTGGGGAAAGGCTTCATGAAGAAGACTGCCATGGTAATTGCAACAACAACAAAAATAAACAAATGGGACTTCATTAAACCGAAAAGCATCTGTACAGCCAAGGAGACAACAACCAAAGCAAACAGACAACCTACACAATGGGAAAGGATATTTGCATATTTTGAATCAGACAAAAGCTTGATAACTAGGATCTACAGAGAACTCAAATTAATCCACATGAAAAAAGCCAACAATCCCATATATTGATAGGCAAGAGACATGAATAGAACCTTGTCTAAAGAAGACAGATGAATGGCTAACAAACATATGAAAAAATGCTCATTATCCCTATTTATTAGAGAAATGCAAATTAAAACCACCCTGAGATACCATCTAACCCCAACGAGAATGGCTCACATCACAAAATCTCAAAACTGCAGATTCTGGCGTGGATGTGGAAAGAAGGGAACATTTTTACACTGTTGGTGGGACTGCAAACTAATACAACCTTTTTGGAAGGAAGTATGGAGAAATCTCAAAGAACCCAAGCTAGACCTCCCATTTGATCCTGCAATCCCATTTCCTACTAGGCATCTACCCAGAAGGAAAAAAAATCCTTTTTATCATAAGGACACTTGCACTAGACTGGTTATCACAGCACAATTTACAATTGCCAAAATGTGGAAACAGCCTAAATGCCCACCTACCCAGGAATGGATTAACAAGCTGTGTATATATTTACCATGGAATACTATTCAGCCATTAAAAAAAGGAGACTTTACAGCCTTTGTATTAACCTGGATGGAAGTGGAAGACATTATTCTTAGTAAAGCATCACAAGAATGGAGAAGCATGAATCCTATGTACTCAATTTTGATATGAGGACAATTAATAACAATTAATGACATGGTGGGAGTGTGGGTGGGGAAAGGGAGAGCAAAGAGAAAGAAGGAGGGAGGGGTGGGGAAAGGAAGAGCAGAGAGAGGGAAGGAGGGAGAGGGTGGGGCCTTGGGGTGTGCCACACCTTTGGGGGGCAAGACACAATTCTAAGAGGGACTTTACCTAACAAATGCAATCAGTGTAACCTGGTTTCTTGTACCCTCAATGAATCCCCAACAATAATGAAAAAAAGAAAAAAATAAGTCTATGTATGTTAAATTCTCTTCAATCATATTTATGCTAGAAAATTGTACTTCAAGAGTAAAGATTATGCTAAAAAAATTGTGTCTGCCAAGCTTCTGTTTAAATTATTGGAAAATTTGAATTAATAGAGACAAAATTAGAAGAGTCAATGTTATACTGACATTGGAGGGAAAAAAAACTCTGGCAGGGACTATTTTTCTCATTTATGGTTTTTCTTCATATGAACTATGTCTTGGCCAAATTAATTTTAATTAGGAAATAAGACTCTATTGAGTAACTCAAACCTAAATGCTTAGCCTTTTATTTGTTCCTCAGAAATTCAATGTAAGGAATATTTTCAAGATAATGAAAAAGAGAAGTCCTTAGAAAAGTTAGGCCGCTTTATGACTTAGGTCCATGGATTTTTAAGCCAGTCCTTTTCACTTCTAAGGCCCTACCTCACATTTTCTTTGTTTCTTACCTAAACTATTATAATAGATTCCTTACTAGTCTTTCTCTTTCTCTTCTAATGGGGTTCCATGAAAACAGGGTCTTTGTAGTTTTTTTTAAAAAGCTTGGAAAGTGCTAGGCTAAATGTTTAAAACACCTATTTTTGCCTGTAGTAATCCTCACTGCCTTTAATATTCCAGGTGCATTGTAAACGCCCAAGGTGTTACAGTATATAGCACTCCCCACTTATCTTTGAGGGATACATTCTAAGTCCCTTAGCAGATGCCTGAAACAAAGTATAGTACTGAACCCTATATACACTATGACTATTCCTATACATACATATCCATGATAAAATTTAATTATAAATCAGGTGCAGTAAAAATACTGACAACAATGACTAATAATTAACTTATTATTAGTCAAGTATTATTAAGTGAAATAAGGGTTACTTGAACACGAGCACTGTGATACTGTGCAGTCAATATGAATAACCAAGAGGGCTCCTAAGTGACTAACAAGCAGAGAGCATATACGGTAGAGATGTGCTAGACAAAGGGATGATTCACACCCACCTGGCACGATGGCGTGAGAAGTTATCACACTACAAGAACAACATGCCATTTAAAACTTATGAATTGTTTACTTCTGGAATTTTCCATTAAAAAATTGTGAACTAGAGTTGCTTGAGGGTAACTGCAAGCAAACCCGCAGATAAGGAGGACCGACTGTATAACCCTTTCTTAATAACACACTAGTATTCTAAACAATATGAAAAATGTTGATGGGCGGCGCCTGTGGCTCAGGGGGTAGGGCGCTGGCCCCATATACCGAGGGTGGTGGGTTCAAACCCAGCCCCGGCCAAACTGCAACAAAAAATAGCCGGGCATTGTGGTGGGCGCCTGTGGTCCCAGCTACTCAGGAGGCTGAGGCAAGAGAATCGCCTAAGCCCAAGAGTTGGAGGTTGCTGTGAGCTGTGACGCCACAGCACTCTACCAAGCGTGACAAAGTGAGACTCTGTCTCAAAAAACAAAAAAAAGAAAAAGAAAAGAAAAGAAAGGAAAATGTTGGCCCAAATAATAAACTACTGTTTCAGTCAAAGTTCTTCTTTCCTTGCCAAGTTCATCTCCTGTTGTGCGTCCAGCACTCTGTGCCTCTGCCCATGATGCCTATCTATCTGCGGTGTATTTCTCTCATCTCTACTTATTGAAATCATGCCCAACTGTAAAGGCCTATTTTCTACTTCCTCTAAGCACTCTATAACTTTACTAAAGGATTTATTTGTCTGCCCTAGGTTATATCCTTCAATTTAAATTGCACACGAACTTCATAGACACTCTGAATTTATAAATATCATCTTTTTCTCTCACTAAATTGTAAGACTTGGAAGATAAAAACTGTCTACTATATAGTTTATATTCAAAACACATCTGAGGCTCAATGCCCGTAGCTTAGTGAGTAGGGCACTGTCCACCTACACTGAGGCTGGCGGGTTTGAGCCCAGCCCAGGCCTGCTAAACAACAATGACAACTGCAACAGTAATAAAAAAAGATAGCTGGGCATTGTGACGGGCATCTGTAGTCCCAGCTACTTGAGAGGCTGACACAAGAGAATCACTTAAGCCCAAGAGTTTGAGGTTGCTGTGAGCTGTGATAACACAGCACTCTACCAAGGGCAACATAGTGAGACTCTGTCCAAAAAAAAAAAACAAACCACATCTGAATTGGAATAGTGATTTTAACTTTTCCAGACAATATCTAAAAATAGATGTTATTTTATTACATAATTCTGCACAAACCTGCAAAGCTGGTAGTACAGATGTTTATCATCCCCCCCCCCAACAATATTTGACAGTTTATTATAAACATTATTATTATTACACTAAAGAGTTAATTTTTTTTTCTTTTTTTTTGAGACAGTGTCTCACTTCGTTGCCCTTGGTACAGCACCATGGCATCATAGCTCATGGCAACCCCAAATTCTTTTTTTTTTTAATTAATTAATTAATTAATTAATTTTTATTGTTACCGTATATACTTGAGTATAAGCCGAGTTTTTTCGGCACAAAATTTATGCCGAGTTCGGGTTTTTAGGCACAAATTTTGTGCCGGAAAAACTCAGCTTATACTCGAATATATACGGTAAATCATAACTGTGTACATTAGTGCAATCAAGGGGTACAATGTGCGGGTTCCATATACAATCTGAAATATTCTCATCAAACTGTTCAATGTAGCCTTCATGGCATTTTCTTAGTTACTGTATGTAGGCATTTGTATTCTGCATTTAGTGAGTTTCACCTGTACCCATTCTAAGATGCAACCCACCCATTACCCTCCCTTCACCCAAACCTCCCCCCTCCCTTCCCCTTTCTTGACCCTTTCCCCATAGTCTTGTGCTATAGTTGGGTTATGGCCTTCATGTGAAAACTATAATTTAGCTTCATAGTAGAGCTGAGTACATTGGATACTTTTTCTTCCATTCCTGAGATACTTTGCTAAGAAGAATAACCCCCAATTCTTGAGCTCAAGTGATTCTCTTGCCTCAGCCTCTCAAGTAGCTGGGACTATAGGCGTCCGCCACAACACCCAGCTATTTTTTTCAGAGATGAAGTCTCCCTCTGCCTCAGGTTGGTCTTGAACCTATGAGCTCAGGCGATCCACCTGCCTTGGCCTCCCAGAGTGCTAGGATTATAGGCGTGAGCCACCACGTCCAGCCCCTAAACAGTTAAGATTTCTTAAACATTAACTGTATGTTAGGTATCGAGCTAAGTGCTTCACATAATTTATTTCACTGAATTCTCAAAGCAACTGTGTAAGTAGGTTCTATTATTACCACCAATTTACAGATGAGGAAACTGAAGTTCCAAGAGGAAAAATTACTTGCCCAAAGTCTGAGAGCTAATGAGTTAGGGCCAGTAAGTGAAAGAGGCAGAGTTTAGAATCAAACCCATGTCTGCCTGACTCCAAAACTCATATAATTAACCATTACACTTTTCTATCTGTCAGTATTTGCCCAAGCAATTACCACTTATAAACTTTAATGGTAGTAACTATTTGTGTAAACTTGAAAATAAAAAGTATTATCCAGCTTCAAAGATTCCAAAATTCACTAAAATAAATCTGACATCTATACTACTGAACCATGAATGCAAAATGAAAATGAAATTACTTACTTGCACAATTTGCTTCCTTCCATGTAGTATTAAAAAACTCAGAGAGTACCACAACTACTTGAATCCTATCTGCCATTAAGAGACTTCTGGCACAACTGTGACTCTCTGAAGTGTTCTGTAACAAAAAGAATACAAAAATACAATCTGAGTATTTTTAGATTTTCCAAACACCTACTTCAGGCAAGAACATTATAAAAATAAGAATAAAAAAATTATAAAAATAATAAAAATATTATGAATCTTTGAACATTTTATTTGATATTATGAGGTAATGATAGCCTTAATAACAAGGGTAATAAAACTGTTAGCAGCTAATATTTACTGGGACCGGGTACACTTGCAAGGGAAGAAAAGCTTTGCTTCTCAAATAAGTATTTGCTTCTACAATGTATAGTATAATCTAAACTGTAGTAGAACCTCTGCAAGTTTACTGCCCAAGGGACTGTAACAAACTGGCCAACATAAGGAAGTAGCCCTATTATACCAATATGTACATCTACTTTACTTTCTTTTATGGGTTTTATTAGAGAATACAAAATCATAATCAAAATACAGTAAAATCGTATATACACGGTATCATACAAGATCAATCCATCTATTTTTTTCTCATGGTTTAATCATTCTTTCCCAGAAAAAGAATTAATCTTGGTCTTTTTCTTATTCTTATTACAAACTTAAGTGGAGTAAGCACTGTCAATGCCGGCTACACCACTCAGCATTTCCAAATGACTTCAACTGCATCCTTAGATGCCTGACATCCTCTTCTTTGGGAGTCTACAATTTCTGTCTTCCTCATTTGCTTCCTCTACTTTGTCAGCTGCTTCATGCTCTTTTATGCCAGTCAGTACCACTCAGAAAACTGTTCCTGACTTGGCGTCTATAGCTCAAGTGGCTAAGGCACCAGCTACATACACCAGAGCTGGCGAGTTCGAATCCAGCCTGGGCCTGCCAAATAATAATGACAACTACAGCCAAAAAAAAAAAAAAAATAGCCGGGCGTTGGGGAGGGCACCTGTAGTCCCAGCTACTTGGGAGGCTGAGTCAAGAGAATCGCTTAAGCCCAAGAGTTGGAGGTTGCCATGAGCTATGACACCACGGTACTCTACCCAGGGTGACAGCTTGAGGCTCTGTCTCAAAAAAAAAAAAAATAGTAAATTGTTCCTGGGTCAGATTTATTACAGGTTGCCACCTCATCATCCACTGTAACAAAACCTCCAAAATCCACTCCTTCCAAATTCTGCCATGGGAGATGGACTATCTGATGGAGCCAAAATACCATGCTCTTGGGTTGAAACAAATCCAACTACCTTGAAGCACTTCTGTATCATTCCTGGCTGAATTTTATCCCATGCAGAACTGATACAGGGAACAGCATTTAGAGCATCAACTGATGCAGCAGATGAAGCTGCTTCCACAGGCAGATAACAGTTTATGTTTTAGTAATGACCCACTACAGAAGATCTAAATTTAGATGACCCACTAAACGCTCTGACGATGCCTTAGTCCAGAGGTTGAATTTTTGAAGTCGTGTTTGGAGGCAGAAATTTCATTGTTTCAGTTGTGAGATGATTCACTTCCAGATGGCCAGGACAGTTGTCTACTGTCAGAATGAACAAACCATTTCTTCTTTATTTCTCAGTTGATACCACTTACCCCCTCCTCAGATAGGGTGCCAGCCATCCATGCACATCTGTCTGTTCTCCAAGAGAGGTCTTCATGCTTCAGGTTCTAGAATGCGCATGGCTTTGCCAAATTACCAATCACCAAGGGCTTTAAGTTTTCTCTGGGTGAGCTGGTGCAAAGCAGAACTGTGAGACATTCTTTGGAAAGTTTTTCACTCTTTTATTTGTCACCCTTCATGAAAAAGCTCCTGTCAGGCATCACCTTGAAAATAGAGTCCACACTTGTCAGCATTAAAGATGTCATCATCTTTGAAGCCTCTGGTGAACTTTTTGATGAACCCTTCCACAACTTCTACTGAAATTTCAGTGGATTCATCAGACTTTCTGGGAGATCTTGTGTTGCAGTTTACATTTAAAAAATGAACCACGTGATGCTTGGAAATCTACCACCCAAAATTTCTGTCCTATGTGAATTTTTTAACAACTGCTTAGATCACAGACCATGAGATTCACTGTTAACCGCTCTCATTTGTTTGAACTGAACTGACTTTTTTTTTTTCTTAGCTGGCCGGGGTCGGGTTCAAACCTGCCACCCTCAGTGTATGTGGCTGGCACTTTGCGGACTGAGCTATGGGCACCACTGTGTTTGAACCAGCTTAACACAGCTTCATTGACTTCATCAAAGGAAGTTTTTCCTCCCTCTCCACTGTAGGTCTCACTTTCCTTACTATCTAAGTGTTCATGTTTGTTTTTGGACATTGCTAAGTATAGTCTTTCTTTGGCTGCTGCTTTCCAGAAAATGCTTTTTCCTTCAATGTCAGCTCTTTCCTTAGGACCATCATCTCTTAACTATAAAATTTTTCAGTAATTGTAGGGTATACTTACAATTCAAACCAGTCCTTCCTGTTGAAAAAAATCTTCCACAACATATGATAAATAGGATGTTGGCCTAATTCTACATGTGGTAATAACAAAACATGAAAAAAGAACTTATACTAAAGAAAAAATAATACAAATAAGGGACAAAGCCCACACCTTCTACTCCTTGACTCCTGGTCAAGTTACAGAGGATAAATTAATATTTGTGCTACAGTCCACGCAGTCAAGATACAACTTAATTGAGGGGGTCAACATATAGAGGTCAGTCTTCCATTAAGTACATTTGGTACTTGTCCTGTTTATGAAAATTAGGTCAAATTAAGGAGGTGGTCAATGGAGGGAGGTGCTAACTATGTAACTTCTATTGTATTTATGTTCAAATTGCCTATGTGTCATATTTCTTACTTTTTATGGATATGAAAAAATTTTGCATAGCTATTCACAAAATTGTAGTAGTGGTTATCTCTGGATAATGGAAATGTGGTGATTTTCATTTCACTTTTGCTTCTCTTATACTGTCAAAATATTTCTACAATGAACATATTTATATTTTTTTCTTTCTTTCTTTTTTTTCTTTTTTTTCGGTTGCAGTTGTCATTGTTTAGCAGGCCCAGGCTGGGCTTGAACCTGCCACCTTCGGTATATGTGGCTGGTGCCCTACTCACTAAGCCATGGGCACCGAGCCTATATATATTTTTTTAATTTGGTGAGTAAACCCATAAAACCATTAGATTTTATCTTTTGGGCAATTTTTGGTTCAAAGTCTTATAATCCACAAGAAAATGTGAAGCATCCAGATTGTACCCAAATAGCATTATCTCAGATTGAAAAACTTGCTTTCCACAGATAATTTTAATAACAAAAAAAAACTCATTCTATGCAAATAATAAATCCAAGTTCCTAAATTATTTGATCCTTATCTATTTCCTTTTTCCTTGTGCCCCAAGCAAGGAAACTAAGTCCCGTTGGCCCTTCATGCTTTCAAAGGTACTTAACTTCTACCATTTACCAGGTACCATAGGAATCCTAGAGTTCTAAGGGTATAAAAAGTATAAAAGAAAAAATAAAAATTTTAAAAAACAAAAAAAAAAATAAAGTGTAAAAGAATGCCATCAAAACTGAGGCTTTAAGAACCTCCCCTATAGATACACAGATAAGGAGTTCTACAGTGAAATGAGTAATAAGAGAGTGGTAATTCCAGGAAAGGACTGAAGAGCCATGTGGGGTGAGAAAAGAGGAAAGCAGGCTTCAAGGAAGAATTCTTGCTTTAAAATATTGCTGATAGCCAGGCACAATTAACTCCAATTTGTAATCCAGCTACTCAAGAAACTGAGGTGAAAGGATTGCTTGAGGCCAGTGAAACAGTGAAACCCGTCTCTATAAAAAAAAATAAATAAATGAGGTGGACATGGTAGTGTACACCCTGTGGTCCCAATCCTCAGGAGGCTGAGGCAGGAGGATTGTTTGTGCCTAGAGTTTTGAGGCTGCACTGAGCACCTGGGCAATAGAGCAAGACCCTGTCTTTAAAGAAATTAATAAACTGTTAATAATAAATAAATAAGAATAATAAAGTGGGACAATATGAAATATATTATAATCACTTAGCAGAACCCTAAACATTGTGAACCCAACTATCCACTTTTCTCACCCCTATCCCCAGGAAGCTGCCAGCTGTTGGCAGAAAACAGATAACAGATTGTTCCCACAATAAAGCTATCAACCCAAACTACATTCCTCACTTTCCTGCTTGTCATTCTCTTCTACATTCATTTACAACCATTATTTTAGATCTTCCCTCACTCTCCCTGAAACTCTGATCTCCCTCCTACTCTTCCACTCAAGAGAAGATCTAGTCTCATGCAATAGCTCAAACCTGTAATCCCGCCACTTTGAGAGGCTGAGGCAGGCCAGGAGTTTGAGACCAGCCTGAGAAGAACAGCAAACGACTGTCTCTACAAAAAATTAAAAAAAAAAACAACAAAAAAAAAAACTGGTAGCGCATGACTGTAGAGCCCTAGTTACTGGAGAGGCTAAGGCAAGAGGATTACTTGGAGAGTTCAAAGCTTCAATGAGTTATGATCTCAACACTGCACTCCAGCCTAGGGTGACAGAACAAGACTCTGTTTATATTTAAAAAGAAAAAAGAGAGAGACCTAGCCTCCTAGCTGATAGTGAAAACAGAAGCCATGGAGCTGAAACTTTGACCTCCCTACCTATATATCCAACCTCTCCTTTTACCTTCACATCACAGTGGAGAAAGTGTCTGCCCCTATCAATGAAAGGCCCATTTCTCCCAGGATGCCCTAGATCCCATCTACCCTACTTTCTCCAGAAGATGGGTAAATAGAAAATGGCCTTGTCTATTTCCCTACTTCCTCCTACAGGATTATTCACCTTCGCTATAGAATCTCTCTCTTTCAAGCCTAATCATGTTAAGCCAGCAGTTCTCAACCTGTGAGTCGCCACCCCTTTGGAATGTATTAAAGGTTCGTGGCATTAAGAAGGCTGAGAGCCACTGTGTTAAGCTCTGGACAGGCATGGTGGCTCACACCTATAATTCCAGCACTTTGGGAGGCTGAGGCAAGAGGAAAGCTTGTTATCAAGAGTTCAAGACCAGCCTGGGCAACACAGCTGACCTCAACTCTACCAAAGATAATAATAATAAACATGTTCAGCTCTTTCCCATCTTAGGAAAGAGGAGAAAGAGGAAGAGAGGAATGGAGGAACAAAGAAAAAGAAAGAAACGAAAGGAAATTCCTAAGTCCCACATTCCTCTTTAATGACCTCCCTTATTTTCTAAATTACTATTAATTTATATATAATTTATAACACACTAATATTTTCCTTTTGTCTTTTTCTCCAAATAGGCTTATTTCCTGAACTGCATGGATAGTTTGAGGCCTGAACCTTATCCTCCTTTTCCTTCTATATCCTTTTAGCAGCGCAAATTCAAGGATGGGAGGTGCTTGCTAGTTAAACTTATTTAAATAAAAAGCAGCATCTAAGAGATCAACAACAATAACAACAACAAAAAATACAATACTCTGGAGAAATAAAATTCCCCCAAAAGACAACATATTCCTTCAAGTTCACTCATAAGAAACTCAAGACACATTTTTATACATGATGATTCAATTCCTAAACCAATGAATAAAAGCCTTTTAAACCCACAAAGTATCTCAGAACTGTGGAAATCCTGCTTTTGAGCTAATAAACCATATCTCCTCTACTGGGGAAAGAAAAGCAGAGAATAGGGTCTACTATGAGGTGGAGAGGAAATCCAGATTGGGGAAAGGGTTTTCTTGCGTCTTTTTACCCCCTTTACCCTCTTCCTTTCATACTAGGGTGAGATCAGCTGGGTGCTCAGTTTACTGGTGAAATCTGAAGGAGAGGAATGAAATTTCTGCAACCCTGACAATGGGACACCTCCCCTGGGCTGTGAGGAGTCATGTGGAAATTCATACACAGATTGAGTGATATGCCCATAGTACTGAACACTAGATTGTGAGGTAGTATTTTTCTCCTCAATTTCACAATATCTATACAAATGAGAAAAGCTCAAAAGATCCAATCTTTGCATCATGATTTATAGTCATTTTACCCACAACAGTAATTTGTTCTTCAGAATAAACGGCACCCTAAAAACAAGTCACCTAACTGCTCAAAACTGAATATAATGCCATATCATACCCTGCAACAGTTGGTAGGAATAAGTCTTGGGTACTTTAAAGACACAACAGGATATATATTAATACATATACAGACACAGAGGGTGCCAAAAAATGTATACGCATTTTAAGAAATGAAAGAACTGAACAAAAATTGTAATACTTAACATATATTGACAACAAAAGATGAATACAAGTCACGTGGAGCGCCTCCTATACATGCAGAAGTCAAATCTGACTTGAGTATTACAAATTTAGCACAGTTATTTTTTCCTCCGTTAAAATGTGTATATATATTTTTGGCACCTTCAGTATATCTTGTTATATGCCATGGAAGTGTGCCTGGAAAATACTGCATGTAAGCCTAAATTTATTTAAACTACTTGGAAAACCTCAATCACAGAATTTACTTAATGCAAATAAATCCCCCTTTTATGTAAGGCTGACTTCAAGCAGGATGCAACTGTGTTTCAATCAAATCCACTATGATTATGAAATAATTCTAACCACATTTTCAGGAGACTACTTGCTGTTCCACCAAGACAAGAGGAACTTTACCACTCCCAATCCCAAAGTTATTCCTCAAGTTTTTCCATTACCAAGTATATCCAGCCCTCATCTCATGACTCCCACCAGCCTTGACACTCTAATCCTTTCCTAGTCTAAACTCTATAAGCACTTAGGAAGAGAGAGTGAGTCTTCTTTTTTTTTTTAATGAAATCCCTCATATTGCCTGCTGCATGAACAGAAAAGCTCTTGAGATACCAAAATGAAGAGCAGACTTATCATTTCCTACAATTTTAGCTCCATTTAAAGAGAACTATTACCATGTGTCAATAGTTTTCCAAGACCTCCTTTATCACCATTTTACAGAAGAGAAAATAAGCATTGAGAATATAAGTAACATGCCCAGCGTATACTGCTAATGAACAAGAGTGGAACTGGACTCTGGCCAACTATCTCCAGTCTGTCTAAATCACTAAGATGAACTCACAGTTTCTCTTTTAATCCTTCTAACAGGCATCTTAAACAGCTTTTTTCTCTCCCATTTTATAAAAATGAAACCAAAGCTCTGAAAAGATAATACGGGGGAGAGTGTTGGATTTGAGCATTTCTGGCTGCAAAGCTCCAGCTCCTAACCACTACCCAGTTTCTTCACTCCACTTCTGGTTTCAGAAAAGAGTCCTTTCTGGAAACTCCAGGTGCAGATAAGAAGAAGCTGTAGTGGAGTGAGGGGAGGATGACAGAGTTTAGATAGCAAGAGTCCCCCCAATCCAACCATACCTAACTGCAAATGTGTACCAAGATGTCCAATAGCATTCATAGAGGCAAATATCCAAACTACAAACCCCATAATGCCACCCCCTTTTTCTGATGCCCCATAATCCAGAGACCCAGTCCAACCCCTTTTTCTTACAGTTAGGGAACCCGAGGCCGCCAGAATTGACCATCAGTACATTTTCCTCCTTTTGCAAACCTCCCACGCCATAGGTCTTGGGTGTGCTCCGTTACCCACCCCCACGGCTCGGCTGATGTTGTCCATCTTGCTGACGACCTGTTGGAAGAGGGGGTAGCAGGTCTGACACAGGCGCACCGGCCGGGCACTGCGCACTAGACACCCTGTCAGCTCTGCGCTGCTGTTGGCGAAGTCTAGTAGAAGCTCTCGACACTCGGGATCCAGATCTGGCAGGTCCGGGGGTAGCAACAGTGGCCCCAGCCCTCCCCCCTGCAGCAGGGACAGGGACAAGTCCTCCACCTCCACCAACTGCTGCTCCGACAGGAGGTCTTGGAAGACCCTGTGCGGACTGCCACCGAAAGGGAGCGCGCCCAGCGCCAGCCCCGACCACAGCAGCTGCACCAGGAGTAGCCACAACAGCAGCGACGACCTTCGCGGCGCGACTATCGGGTCCGGATCCATCACGGGGTCCAGGAACTACCGGGCACTCGTCGCCACTCCTGCGCCTACAGCCCGCACAGCCTACAGCGGCCGCTTCCGGCTTCCGCGAGCGCAGGCTGAGCGCCGCGTCACGCGGCGGACGCGTCACGGGTCCACCCCCGCGCGCGGCGCCCCGCCCCATTGGCTGCCGGGAGCCCTAGCGCCGCAGGCCGGCGCGCGTCCGGGAGCGTGCGACGGCCTCGCGCTCGGATCCTGCGTCGGGGGCTGAGGATAGAGGACGCGCTCGGGCCGGGCTGAAGCTGGTGAGCTGGGGGACTCAGCGTCCGCCACTTGGAACAATTACGCCTCCGGGGTTGCGGCCCTCGAGCGCCACCCTCTTTGGGAGGTCCCTGCTTCCTGAAGTCTGCGGCGTTTCTTCACGTCGCGCGACCGACGGCCTCGGCTGCGGAAATTAGGTCGAGTGGTTCCTCCAGACGACCCGCCGGCAGGTGCCTTGGCTGGTTTTTTAGCTGATACTTCTTTGTATGATTTTTTTCTCTGATCCTATTTGGAGAGAGTAATAACGTCTCTTGGTTGTTACTGGTGGTGAAGCCTACTGGCTTCCGAACTTTTTTTTTTTTTTTTTTTTTTGGCAGACCTGGGCCGGGTTCAAACCCGCCAGCCCTGGTGTATGAGGCCTGCACCCTAGCCACTGAACTACAGGCACCAAGCCCCAAGCCTTTTTTTGATTTGGGGTTTTTTTGTTTAGTCAATTGCTTGGTTTTTTTGGATTTTAATCCTGTTGTGTCAATGCCTTGGGATAGAACGTTCTGCCATGATGAAAATATTGTGCATATGTGTTAAAAGGGTAGCTACTGGCCACATGCGGCTGTTGAGCCCTTACAAAGTGACTATTGCAACTGAAGAACTGAATTTTTTTAATTTTATTTTATTTAAGGCCAGGCTCCGTGGCTTAGGCCTGTAATCTCAGCACTCTGGGAGACCAAGAATGGAGGATTGTTGCGCTCAGGAGTTGGAGACCAGCCTGAGCAAGATGAAGACACCCCTCTGCCCCTACTAAAAATGGAAAATGTAGGTGGACATGGTAGAGGGCTCCCATAGTCCCAGCTACTCCAGAGGCTGAGGCAAGAGGATCCCTTGAGCCCAGCAGTCTGAAGTTGCAGAGAGCTCTGATGACACCATTGGCACTCTAGTCAGGCAACAGAGCAATGCTCTATCTTTAAAAAAAAAAAAAAAAAAAAAAAAAAGTAGGCATAGCTGGCTGGTGACAACTGCACTGGACACAGACCTAGTCCCAGGGTGGCCAATGTGCAAGTTTGTTTGGAACTGAAGAAATACCTGGGATGCAGCACATCTAATGCCAAGAGCTCTGGACAAACTTCCCACCTTCCAATGGCTACATTTGTAATAGCTAAATTTTTCCCATCAACTAGTCTGATGTGCCCAAGGCAATGGTAGGAGACACTCCTCCAACAAGAGTCCCGACACCACTGTCATTGGTAAAAAGAATTTGAGCTCATGACGTGAACAACAGTTTTCTGATAAGTGTCTGACAAATTTGGTAGAAAATTACTTACTGGCCATTCTGTAATTGCCAGCTTTGTGGGGTTATTTTTGCCTTGTAAATTGCAGAATTACTACACTAATCCTGTTTAGCTTAGGGTCCTAATTTATGTTTCTTATGGTTCTTCAGGAACTCTGTGTTTTTGTTTGTGAGACTGGGTCTCTCTATTTTTCCCTAGTTTGACCTGAACTCTGGGCTCAGACATCCTAGCCCCCAAGCTCCTGAGTAGCTGGGACTACAAAGGGTGTACCACTAGGCCCAGCATGAGGGTTCTATTAGTTACTTTTTACCCCATCTGTTTGGTTACTAAATTTGCTTGTAATAGCTAAATTTTGTTTCATTTTTGTTACCAAGGAACTGAATAGTAGACAATTTCATGTAACAATAAATGTATTTCCAAAAAGAAACCAAGTAGTCTTTAATTTTTGCAAATGTCATTATATAACTTTTAGGTCTTTCTGGGTTTTACAATTGCCATTCTTTTTTTAAGTTCTTTCAGGCACCATCATATATTGCTGGTGGATGTTAAACCTCTGTGGAAACCATCATAGTGGAACCAACAACATTGCAAATGCACATTCTCTTTGAGCCAGGAAGTTCATTTCTAGGAATAGATCATAAACATACACTAACCTTGTGTAAATATGGTTGTTCATTGCAATATTATGTGTAATAATAAAAAGGATGACTTTAAAAGGCATATTAAAGAAATCATGGTCCCTTCTCCCCTTCCTTTCCTTTCCTGGAACAAGTCAGTCCTGAAGGTCAAGTAGAGCAAGGTAGGCATCTGTTTGGTGGTGGTGGAATGTCAGAAGCCCAGAGAGAGGTGTCAGAGTACAGGTAAACTGAAGAAGACATTCACGTGAGAGAGGGAAGCAGCATCAGCCTGTTACAGAGTATTGAGTCCCAAATGGTATAAAAATTTGTTAGTGAAGGGAATTGCAAATATGAAAAGAGAAATGAATCCTGTAAGTTGTATTAGAATAAGAAATATCAGCACAGCTGGGCAACGTGGCTCATGCCTGTAATCCAAGCATTTGGGGAGTCCAATGGGATTCAGGATTGCCTGAGCTCAAGTTCAAGACCAGCCTGAGCAAGAGTGAGATCAAAATAGAAAAACCAGCTTGGCAGCTGTAGCTCAGCCACATGCACTGGGGCTGGTGGTTTCAAACCTGGCCATGCTCTGCCACACAACAATGACAACTACAACAAAAATATACCCATGGGCAGCACCTGTGGCTCAAAGAAGTAGGACGCCGGCCCCATCTGCCAGAGGTGGAAGGTTCAAGGCCAGCCCCAGCCAAAAACTGCAAAAAAAATAGCCAGGCTTTGTGGTGGGAGCCTGTAGTCCCAGCTACTTGGGAGGCTGAAGCAAGAGAATTGCTTAAACCCAAGAGTTTGAGGTTGCTGTGAGCTGTGATGCCACAGAACTCTTATCGAGAGCAATATAGTGAGACTCTGTCTCTAAATAAATAAATGAATACATAAACAAATAAATAAAAAATAGAAAAAACAGACAGTGGTAGACAACTGTAGTCCTGCCTACTTTGTAGACTAAGGCAAGAGAATTACTTAGCCCAAGGGTTTGAGGTTGCTGTGAGCTATGATGAGCTACCCAGAGTGCCAGAGTGAGATTCTGTCTCAAAATAAAAAAAGAAAGAAATAGCACAAACTCGTGTGATCCAAGCACAACTTACAATACATAGTTGTCCATCAACATCCATGGTCAATTGGTTTCAGAACCCCTCAGATACCAAAATCTGCTAATACTAAAGTTCATTCCATATAATGCCATACATACTATTTATATATAATCTGCCATGAAAATTAGGGCAAAGCAGATGGACAGAGGTCATTCTGCTGAAGCATCACCCTAGGGAAGACAAAGGTTGGTGAGTTTTATGCGCCTAAGTTGGGTTCCTGACACTGGCTGAAACAAACCATCCCCAAAAAAGTGACCAAAAAATAACCTTTTGTTATACTTGATCTTGGTAAGTTAAAAAATGTTTCCTCCAGAGCAAGTTATATTCTCCAGAGAAGATTATGCCAATGTACTGTCTGACCACCAGTAATCTCAGATCCTGGCCCTAGAAAAAGGCTGGCAGTCAACCTTTAGTAAAGAAACTTTTATTTAATCTGCTGAATTTAAGCAAAATATCCTTCCCTTAAATATGCTTGTGTCTCTTGGTCCAGACTCCCTCTGCTTCAGTCTCTCCAGAGATCAGGACTTCAGTGGTATTCTGCTGGAGTCCAGGTGGAACACAAAGTTGTTCAGGGGATATTGTAAACAGACTTCAATCATCCTGTTTTGGTTCTTCCTTCACCTGCACTTTCAGAGGTACCTGATGTCCCCCTCACTTCCTGGGGCATCTGAGGGTTCTATAATATAATTCAGTTGCTTTTCTTTTTTCCTACTACAAGCTTAGCAATCAGCTCTCCTGCTTCTGCTAAGTCAGTTGTTAGTCCATCTGCTCACCAGCTTCCAATATTTTTATTTTTTTCTTCTATTCTCTATGTCCTTAAGTGTTTCTTTTGTTTAAAAAAAAAAGGCCTTTTACTGGCTGGCACAGTGGTTCAACCCTGTAGTTCTACCACTCTGGGAGGCCACGGCAGGAGGATCCTTTAAGCTCAGGAGTTCAAGACCAGCCTGAGCAAGAGCGAGACCCAGTCTATACTAAAAATATAAAATTTAATCAGGTGTCATGTCAGGTGCCTACAGTCCCAGCTGCTGGAGAGACTGAGGCAGGAGGATCACTTGAACCCAGGAGTTTGAGGTTGCTGTGAGCTAGGCTAACATTACAGGACTCTGGGCAACAGAGTGAGACTCTGTCTTTAAAAAAAAAAAAAAAAATCCTTTTACTGTCATTTTGCTGGGATTTCAGGAAGGAGCGGATCTAATCATGCATTCAACCTGCTGTCTTAAATAGCATTCTCCTCTATGTTTTACCTCACTCTTTATTCAAGTTAGAATGTAGGCTTGGCGCCTGTTGCTCAGCGGCTAGGGCACCAGCCACATACACCAGAGCTGGCAGGTTTGAATCCAGCCCAGGCCTGCCAAACAATGACAACTACAACCAAAAAATAGCCAGGCGTTGTGGCAGGCACCTATAGTCCCAGCTACTTGGGAGGCTGAGGCAAGAGAATTACTTAAGCCCAAGAGTTTGAGGTTGCTATGAGCTATGATGCCACAGCACTGTACCCAGGGTGGCATTGTGAGACTCTGTCTCAAAAAAAAAAAAAAAAAAAAAGTTAGAATGTGTATTTTATGCTTCCTCCAGCCATAAGATGATAATCTCACAGAGAATGTGGACTGTGTCCTATTTATATTTGTATACCCAAAAGTACTTGGCCTTCTGTCATAAACAAAGAAGGCACTCAGTACATTCATTGCATTGAATTTATGTAATGCAAATACCCATCTGCTTTAAGGGCTTTTTACATTGCTACATCAGAAGAAACGTATTTTTATTTTTCTAATTCTTTAATAGGCAAAAAACACCATAAGTTAACTCCTAATATCCATAAACTTTGCATACCTAAGTAGAATGACTTTATAATATTTAACATTTAAGTTTTCTTTTTTTTTGAGACAGAATCTCACTTTGATGCCCTTGGTAGAGTGCTATGACATCATAGTTCACAGCAACCTCAAACTCTTGGGCTCAAGTGATTCTCTTGCCTCAGCCTCCTGAGTAGCTGGGACTACAGGTGCCTGCCACAACATCCCACAACTTCTTTTAGAGACCAGGTCTTGCTTTTGCTTAGGCTTAGCTCAAGCAATCCACCCCCCTTGGCCTCCTCCCAGAGTGCTAGGATTATAGGCGTGAGCAGTATTGTTAATTTTACATCATACCATTTAAGTCATGGGACATTAGAGAGAAGAGTAAACATCACTCAGGAACTTCATCTCCTCTTCAGGACCAGGGGTTAGTGTATTTTCAGTTGTATGAAGATAGTTGAATCCTATTGGGTGGAATTATGATCTTGTCTTTAATTGGAGATACATATAGGTGCCAAGTTAATAAGGAGTAAACTTATGATGTTTAATTTATTTGGCCAAACATTATTCTGGGTGTATCTGTGAAAGTGTTTCTGGATGAAATGAACATTCGAATTGGTAAACTAAGTAAAGCAGATTGCTGGGTAGAAGGATCAGTGGACTCATCCAATCCTTTGAAGACCTGAATAGAACAAAAAGGCTGAATAAGAAGGAAATCCTCCTACCTGGCAGCTTGAGCTGGACTTAGTTTATTTCCGGCATTAGTACTAGAACTGAAACATTGACTCCTTCCGGTATCTAACCTGCTGCCTTTTAGACTAGAACTTTTAGAACTTTTCTTTTCAACTCTCATGGTTCTCAGGCCTTTGGACTGGAATTAGAACTACACACTGGTTCTTCTGGGTCTCCAGCTTGCTGATTGTGACCATAATCATGTGTGCCAATTTTATATATATATATTATATATATATTTTATATATATCTCCTATTGGTTCTGTATCTCTGGAAAACCCTGCCTGAGTACATAACGAGACCTTAATTATAAATGGAAAAAATGATTGCACTATTTAAAATCTTATTAATTGTTCAATGCTTATTAATAACCACATATGGATTTTATGTATATTTTGATAGTTTCAAAGTATGTTATTGTTTATTGTTTATTATCCATTTAATTTCCTATGATATATAGATTACTAGAAAAATCAACAAGATGCTATTTCTGCATAGTATTCTTTTTAAAACTATGTCAAATTTTAAATATTCTTTATAAATAAGTCGTATTCCATATTCACTGTATGCATGACAGAAGCAGTAGGAAGCAGTTGTTGCAGACAAGATGAAGTATATAATACAAAGTCTATGTCCCAGAGAAGTGGATGCTCCTGAACTTACCTATGGCAACATTTGGAGAAGTACCACTTGTTATCATTCTTATCCTGTGCTTACTTGAAGACTGGGGCAGGGTTAACATGTTTACTTCTTTCTACGCTATTTTATTTTCCTTTCAATTCTAATTCTGCCCAATTGCTCTATTCAAATAAAGTCACTTAATCTCCCCTCTTCTACTTGATATTTTAATTACCTAGTTCTTTCCAGCTGGGGCCATCCGAGCTCTTCATGCAATTGAAAACTATGCTTTATGTACTTGAATAATAAAAGTATTAACAGGGCGGGTTTTCTCTCCCCTCCCCAGAAAAAATAGAGAAATGAATATTCCTCAAAATCATTCTGCTGTTCTGCATACCATGGGGAGGAGGAGGGGATGATTGCCTATCAATTCCCTTTTATTAGTCTGCTGACATTTTAAAGACTATGGCATCTATTCAAACTAATTGTTTGGTTTTATAGCAAAGAAATGTGCACACATGTCTACATTTGTGTAATCTTAAACTAGTCAGATGGAAACCCAGATCTCATTTTGACTCTCCTGGAGTACCTTGTTCACATTCGAAAGTTTTCAGAGACTGGATTCTCTGTGCATTTGAGGATAACTACTGGCTGTTTTGGTAGAAGCAATAATGGGACTCTGGGACTTTCATCAAGACAACCTGTCTGTCGGATCTCTTGGTTTTTGTTTTTAATTTGGTGTTACAGGTAATCTAGAGATAACTTATAGTGGAGTATGTGCTGAGGTTATATGCAAATACTACAGCATTATGTATCAGGGACTTGGGCATCTGTGGTTTTTGATATCCTCATGAAGTACTGAAGCCTCCCACAAATACTGAGGGACAACTGTACTTTGGAATATCTGAATATTAGTGCATGCTCTTAGAAATTAAAATGGTCCCTGAGAAACTCTACAGACATTATTACTTTTCTTTTTAATAGATTCTTTGTTTCCTGACAATGCAAAAGTTAATCACCTTGATTTGGAAATTAATGAGCTTTTTTTTTTTTTTTATTTTTACATATACATGTATTATTAGGTTTCCATTTATTTGCCTTCACAAAATTAAAAAGACTTAAAATTTAATAACAATACCAATGTCTAAGATAAGACTAGAAACAAAAACCTCGTAAAGAATGAACGAACATAAATACAATCAGAGAAGGAATCAGACAATTGCTACATCAAAATATTAAGCAATAATAATAATGATGACAATGATGCAAAGAAAGTAATATTCACATTTCCAAATAAGAGTATGTCTATTATAAAATGCTTCGACTCTGAAATTCAGTATGGAGTCATCAGTTAACTTCTTACTATTTTTTTTTAGTCTCAAAAAATAGACAACTAAATAAATTTA
Source organism: Loris lydekkerianus (assembly GCA_963574355.1). Lineage (NCBI taxonomy): Eukaryota > Metazoa > Chordata > Mammalia > Primates > Lorisidae > Loris > Loris lydekkerianus. The sequence continues at coordinate 636 of CAUYPK010091703.1, read as the reverse complement.
TTTATTTATAAATAAAAGTAAAAGATAATTTCAAAAAAAAGATCAGGCCAAATCTTATAGACAATAGAAAAAGAAGAAATACTTCAAAATCATTCTACTTGATCTGGGTTTACCTGATATTAAAATTGGAGAAAATATATTATTATAAAGGGGAAATTACTAACATATGTCACTTATAAATGAGGGATCTCTTCTTTTTAAAAAGTTAACTTAAGCAGAAAGTGGGAAATACAAAGATGAAGCTAAGTCCATGTCTCAGGATGAGACTGGAAGTCTGCACCAGATAGTCTCTCTTTCCTGGTTCTGCTCTCTGTGTCTCTTCAATATTCCCTGTGGTCTGAATGGGCCTTGGGGTATGCTTACATACACACACACACACACACACACACAAGCATATATCCTTGGTTTTAAATTCTGGACAAATGTACCATATATACTTCAGTATAAGCCGAGTTTTTTTCGGCACAAAATTTGTGCCAAAAAAACCCGAACTCGGCTTATACTTGGGTCATGCAGGTTATTTGATTCGGTGATTGTGATTTAGCTTGATTACCTGTTAAGCTACGGTTTTCTGCACTTTATTTAAAGTTTTAAAGTTGTTGCTAGTTTACAGTTTTTCTTTAGCAATAAATATTG
>CAUYPK010091697.1:0-24591 GCA_963574355.1 Loris lydekkerianus | reverse complement strand
CACAAGACTATGGGGAAAGGGCCAAGGAAGGGGAAGGGAGGGGGGAGGTTTTGGTGGAGGGAGGGTAATGGGTGGGGCCACATCTATGGTGCATCTTAGAATAGGTACAGGCGATTGCACTAATGTGCAAAGCTATGATTCAACAATAAAAAAAAATAATTAAAAAAAATTAAAAATAAAATATAAATAAAAAATAAAAGAAATTTCAGAGAATCTCTATTAAAAGACAATATAATTACTCAAAAAAAAAAAATCACAAGCCACTGAGGATAAAAGGAAATATTTATGGCAAAAATGCAGGTTAAGGCTTGAAGGTAATTGAGTATTAAATCCTGATTTCTGGTTGCCAAGGCAAAGGGGGAAATAAAGCTTGAATTGTCTCATTAAGGTAAACCCAACAAGTGGTCTCATGAATAAATGTCTTCCAACCACTGAAATCTGAAAAAGCCGTATCACACATTTCGAAGTAGAAGGGATGTAAGAAGCCCCCAGCCACCAATCTCGCTACCCTCTGCTCCATCTTCTGCTTCAGATACTAGAGCAATTTCTCCAGAATACAAGTCTGGCTACATAACGTTCTTATGTAAAACCTTTAAGTAGTACAAATGGGGATTAACTGCAAATGGACACCGGATTATTGGGATGATAAAAGTGTCGTAAAACTGGTGCATGCTGCTAGTTGCACAACTCAGCAGGTTTTCTGAAATCATCGGATTGGACACTTAAAATAGGTGGATACTATGATGTGTAAATATTACCTTAATAATATCATTGCTAAAAAAAGAAAAAAGAAAAACTGTCAACAGTCCCAGGTCCGAAGCATGCCCCGTGGACTGGTGCCAGAGAAGGGAGAGAGGTGTTTAGAGACAAGTGCAGCCACTTAGCATTGCCATGACGTTCTTTATTGTGGTTTATAAGAGTTTTGCTTGACGTTGAGCTGAGGTGTGTGTGTGGGGGGAGAACTTTCACTACAAGTAGTCTGAACAGCACTGCTCTTGACTAAGGCATAAATTCTACCTCTTTATCCTGACATTCAATCCGCCTATGACCTACCTACCAGCCCCTGCAGGCTCATCTCCCTGTATATCTCCTTTGCAGGGAACTCATAAACAACACTAGAGTTTCCAAACTCTGCCATAATCTGCCCCTCACTCCTCCAGCCCGTGGTACACAGCCCCTGACAACCCAAATGCCTTTTGCTACTTTTTCTAGTACATTTGAATTCATCCTTCCAGATGCAATCTAGCTGTCATCTCCTCTTAGAAGCCATTCTAATTTCCTTCCCCACCAAACACCCCATTACCCAGGAGTGATCTTTGACTAGTTATCTCATCTCTCTGAACTTTGATCTTTTCAACTGTAAAATAGGAAAAGTCATAGTACTTCTCTCATCAGACATTGGGTTTTATAAAAAGAAATCAACATCTTTGTTCCTCCAGATCCTGGGGAACTACAATCCTCCTGCTCCATTGTAACTGTTTATTTACATATGAGCCTCCTTCTGCAGACAATGACCTCCAAGGACAGGGGGACTGTGTGGGATCACCTCCACACTCACAGGGCCTGGGTAGGAAGAGAAGCCCAATACGCAGCAGTTGAATGAGGCAGTGAATAAATGAAGTCCTTTCTAGACCTAGTAACTGCCAAGAGGACAAGAAGTGGAGAGATTTATTATTAATTTTTAAAACCCAAACCCTAGTAAAATATCATACCTGATAGAAATGTGGCCAGAAGGTGCTGATGGCGAGCTCTGCCTTCACCCATCCCTCAGTGACGACCCCAGACACATTCCAGACAGGATTCCCCTGGGGCCCGCCGTTCACCTTCACATAGACGTTCAAGGCCCCCGGGCTGGACCTGTCGCGGCTGGAGAAGTAGTAATGGAAATCAATGCAGTGGGTGTCATTCTCCTTCAAGGTCGGCAAGAGAAGGTGGGCCTTCTGGCCAGAGGCCCTTCCAGAGCTGTTCACCATCATGAAGGATCCTGGAGATCCAAAAAGGGAAGGGGAGATAGACACAAGAGAGAAATAAAATTAGTCACCTCCATAAACATGATGGTCAGACGAGAGGGACCCGAGATCAAAGCATTCTAGGAGGGGCTGGTTGACCATGAGAAAGGCACATCTCCCCTCTGAGTATTTTCTTCTGTAACTGGAAATTAAAAAACCCTACTCAACAAGATGGTTTCAAGAATCAAGCGAGGGTAACATGTATGAAGTATTTTTACAAGGCAAACAGTCTATAAACACCTGCAGAACAAACATTATACCCAAAAGCTCCTGAAGGAAGCATGGAACAAAATCCCAGGAATTTAGTTACCTGCAACCTCGGCAAGTGAAATGAGAAGAAATAGAAGCTCAGGAGAAACAGAACCTCTTCAAGACAGGAGATGCCGTTGTTCTAACCTATTCCCCCTGGAGTCTCACATTGGCTATAGGGAACTACATTTTTTTTTTTTTTAAGTAAATTTATTTCAGATTAATGTGAGGGTACAAACAACCAGGTCAAAATATTTGATTTTAAGTAGAGTCCTTCTTGTGGTTATGTCCCCCACACAAAAGGTGTGCCAACCCCCCCCCCACCCTGTGCCCATTTAGCAAGAGCACCTCAAACTCCTCCCCCTCCCTCCAATTTAAATTGAAATGCGTTTTTCTCCTATGTGGGCATGCATTAGATGATCTAATGGCTTCATATTAGTATTGAGTACATTGGAAAGTTGCTTTTCCATCCTTGTGATACTTTAATAAGAAGAATGTATTTCAACACCATCCAGGATATTACAAAAGATGTGAAGTCACCATCTTTTTATGGCTGCATAGTATTCCATGTGTGCATATGCCACAAGTTGTTAATCCATGCCTGATTTGATGGCCATTTAGGTTGTTTCCATGTCTTGGCGATTGTAAACTGCCCAGTGATATATGAGATTGTTATCTCTTTTTTGTTGATTAATTTGAGTTCTTTGTAGATCCTAGTTATCAAGCCTCTGTGCGATTCATAATATGCGAACATCTGAAGGCTGTCTATTTGCTTTAGTTGCCGCCTTAGCTGTACAGAAATTTTTCAGTTTAGTTATATCCCATTTATTTATTTTTGTTGTTGTTGCAATTGCCACAGAAGTCTTCCTCACCTTCTTTAAGGAAGACAGAAGAAAGCTAACAAACATATGAAAAAAAAATGCTCATCATTCCTAATCATCAGAGAAAGGCAAATCCAAACCACTCTGAGATATCACCTGACCCCAGTAAGATCAGCCCACATCCCTAAGTGCCAAAGCTGCGGAAGCTGGTGAAGATGTGGAGAGAAGGGAACACTTCCACAATGTTGTAGGACTGCAAACCAATACAGGCTCTTCGAAAAGAAGTCTGGAGAATCCTCAAAGATCTCAAATTAGACCTCCCCTTAGACCCTGCAATCCTACTACTAGGCACCTACCCAGAAGAAAAAAAAAATCATTTTATCATGTTGCTCTAGACTGTTTATCATGGGGAACTACATATCAAAGGAGAACATGTAAAAGCAGCATGTTCAGTGAGCAAGGAAGACCCTGAAGAAGTATACGAAGCAACTGTTCAGGTAGGATGGCAGATAAGCAATACTCGCTGAGCACCTGTGGAGTGCCGTGTTGATATTGGGCATCATATTTATATACTGTCCGATTTGATCTTGAAATTGACCCTGGAAGATAGAGCATTTCCATTTTACTTAAAGATTGAGTGACTTGACCAGAGCCACTTGGAGAGACCTAGATTCTCTCCAACTTCAATGCTATTACTGTTACTACTATCTATAGAAAACACAGCTACTATTTCCAGGCACTAACAAAAACCTGCCTTGTACATAGGAAGTAAGCCTCTTTTGAGTTCTTTGACATTAAATGCTCATTCCCTGTTTATTACCTTTCCCTGGATCCATGTCCTTTGTCATTGGCTTTGCAGTTCCTCCCAGTAGAAGCAGAGGGCATGTCCCCATCCCCTGACTTTGGGCTCCATCATATGAGCTGCTTTGGTCAACAGATGCTGATACAATGATTCAAGCCAAGGTTAAAATGCTCTTGCCTAGCTGGGCTTGCCCCATTGCACTAGGGCTACCTTTCAAGAGAAGAATGTGCCCTGTGTAGCTGCTGCCCCTTACAGCTCAAGATCAAAAATAAACATGGATAGAGGAGACTTGACCTCAGCTGATGGAGAAGAACCAAGTCCTGCCACCCCCTGTGCTGCAAGTTCAACCACACGACCAACAAGCCCAAACTAGATCAGCCAATCCACAATTAGCACACAGCTCCATAAGCACGGGAATAAATGCTTATAGTTGCTTGCCCCTGAGTTTCACCCTGTTTTCTTATGCAGCATTACTGTGGCAATAGCTAATTGACACAGTACGCAAGAGGGCAGGCCTATGAAAGAAAACATGAGGGGGTATAGTTCAGTTCAATGTGCAAAGGACTTTCTAACAGACAAAGCTGGTGCAAACAGGACTGACTGGCTGGAGGCTACATGAGCTCCCCATCAATGCAGGTGGCTAAATAGAGCCTGGACAAATTAAAGAGATGTCTAAGGAAATTTCACAATGAAGTGGGAGGGCTGAACTCTGCAGCTTAGGGTCCTGGGAGTCAATAAAATAAACCATGTCATAAAACACAGTGGATATACTCCAAGTGATTCTGGGATGAATACTTCCACCTAGAAAACCACTGTTGTTTTAAAATCTTACTTTAACCACTAAAATCTTCAATTCAGGATAAAACCTTAAGACTACTTATCCTCAGCCAAGATGAGCCACTTCAACAGCTATAAGTCGCCTCAGCCCTTCACCCTCACAAAGAATAACAGCTTCCAGGCAATAAGTGCTGGTCAATCCCTGTCTTGTTGGGGTCCTAGAGAGTACTAACCAAACTCTGTCTCCTCCTGGACTCTGAATAAATTTAAAAACAGACACAGGATCTGGAGTTAAAAACCTCCACTTTACTGCTCACCAAGTAACTTGGACTTGAGGCCAAATTAGACTTTCTGCATTTTTGCCCCTAAATGAACATGCAGGTGGCTGGATGACGATGGACCCCTCCTCCAACACTGCTCAGATGCATAGGGTGAGAGCTCTCCTAGTGGGAGGACCCCTTAGGGCAGCCGAGCAGACTCATACCAAAAAGGAGCCAAGCAGGAGCAAAGTGACAGGCACAGAAAAACCTGGAGCCACAGCTATCGGATTTTCACCGTACTACCAATCAGAAAACCCACCCACTCCTCAGGGTAGGGGCCACTGAAAGTGGAGCAAAGGTGGTATTTTCACTAGTGCTTCCAAGGGAGTAAAGTTTCCTCGCTGATGGCCTGGAAGTAACACACGGTGAGTGGAGAGACATCTCCATGTCATCTAACTGTCATGACCTTCCAGGGAAGCAGCCAGGAAGAAACCATCATAGAGGAGAAGTTGAGGCTCAGAGGTATGACTCAGCCCACATCCATGCCCACAGCTGTCTGATGGGCTGTATCACATGGGGTTCCAGAAGGTCTCCCTGGATAGATGGGCAATGGTCCATTAGTCCCACAATGGGAGGGTCACAACACCTCCAGGCACATTGCAGCTCCTGTCCTCCTGCCAATGCACAGCCGGTGCACATGCCTTTTACGGTCCGCAGCCAAGAGAGCTGGGAAGGTTTTCCTTCCCCAGCTTGTATTCTCATTCCTTTTCATCCTAGCAAGGCAGGCTTACTGAGGAGGTGGAATTTCCCTTGCTCCAAGGGCTTTTGTGACAGCCATGCAACATCGCTCTGGACACACACTGGGACTACATCCTTCAGCCTCCCTTTAGTATTTGCAGGGGCCATGCAACTACTTCTCGGCAACGAAGTGTGAGTACAGTGTGTGCCCCTCTGACCCATCTAGAGTTCCTTTCAGCCTCCTCCTCTCACCCCCACATCTCCATTCTACATCTCCCCATTCTACGTCATCTTGTCATCTTGTCCCTGGAAGGAAGGTCCTCAGACCAGAAACCTCAGCATCACTTGGGAGCCTGTCAGAAACGAGACTCCCAGACCTACCCCAGGCCTCCTGACTATGGTCATGCTAGCATGACCTTGGTATACTTGCATACTTGCATGCTACCAAGATCTGCACTCACATTACGGTGTGAGACTCACTGGTCCGTTCTTTCTATTCCCATTTACCAGCTAACTATTCAGGATTTCAAGAGCCCAGGAAAGAGCAGAGCCACAGTAAATACAGTCCAGTTCCCTGAATGATCATGACTACAGGAAATTCATGGTCTTCCTACTAGGAACACGAATTTTGGATTCTATGCAAAGAAGGAATACATAATTATTGCGCTATTAAGCCATTGAAATTTTGAAAGTTTGAAGTTTTGAAGTTAACTATTTCTATTTGTGTGTGCACATGTACGTGTGTATGCACATGTGTGTGTGTGCACATGTATGTATGTGTATGCACATGTGTGCGTGTGTACACATATGCTCATGTGTGTATGCATATAAGCATATGTGCTAGCTTTATTATTCTAGTACCCCAGTAGAATCTCTATTTCCTACAAGTCCCTTCATTCAAAGGGATAAGATGTGAGACCAGGCTCAGTGGTTCAAGCCTATAATCCTAGTACTCTGAGAGGGCAAGGTGGGTGGAATGCTTGAGTTTAGGAGTTTGAGATCAGTCTGAACAAGAGCTGAGACCCTGTCTCTACTAAAAATAGAAAAAACTAGCCAGGTGTTGTGGGGGGTGACTGTAGACCCACTACCAGGGAGGCTGAGGCAAGAGGATCTCTTGAGCCCAGAAGTTTAAGGTTGCTTTGAACTGTGATGCCATAGGCACTCTACCCAGGGTGACAGAGTGAGACTCTGTCTCAAAAAAAAAGATGTGGGATGCTAGCCACTAAGCAAAGTTGCAAGACATTCCACATTGGAACATCCTTAAAGAGCATCACCCTGGGTGATAACTCGGGAGACGTCACACGCAAAGGCACAGAAGCATCCGGCAAGCGAGCATGGTATCTTAGGGGAGGCCAGACCCGGCCACCTCTGTCCCTCGCCACATCTAGCCCACCTTATGGGGGTCTTACAGAGAGCGGTGAAGGAAGCTGCTCTCTGAGCTGAGACAGGCCTGCCGTCACAGACAGTTCAGGATTGAAATCACTTGCGTATCAGCAGCCAGGAGAGGCCTTCTTTGATCAACAGGTTGGCATAATTAATATCATCCTGGGGCTGTCAGTTTCCTGGAGATCAAAAATGAGCCGGTCATTATGCCAAGATCAGTCAGAAACAAGAAAGAGAAAGACTGTAAATACATTCTCTTTCCTTCTCTCTTAAAAAAAAAAAAAAGGAAAAAATCCACTAACGTGATAAGCAACATAAAACAGCATTCGTTTCCTCATAGTTATTATACATAGCACCGAAAATTGTGGAATTAAACCAGAAAGTACTCTCCGCCTGGCCATAAATTTTCCATTTTTTCCCCTTCGTGCATAATGATGCCTTGATAAGCGCCCCGTTATTGATGTGTCTGCAACACAGAGCCTCTTTTTGGAGGCAAAACACTTCTCCATAGCAGATGGTGGCTATTGTGTTTACACATGAGCACCTCAGGATTGCATTTCCTCACGTCGGCAATAAAAAGAAAGTCCTAATTGAGTTTTTAATGGCTTTGCGCATTGTTCATTAAGAATACATGAGTATGCTGCGGCGACTGGCAGCTGAGGGCCTGGTGCTCCAAGAGCTCAGCGCAATCCCTGCAGACAGGGGACCCTGCCAGCTTCCAGTGCCAGCACCTACCGGAAGGGAAAGGATGACGGCGAGGCCCCGAGTGCCACCGAGAGCCACACAGCTGCAGCAGCATGGAACAAAGCCTGGATCATTGGTCAGGAAAACCAGGTTTCTGTCTCACTTTTGTCGTTTCTTAGTTGGGTGACTTTGAGCAAGTCAATAAATCTCCCTGGGCCTCAATGTCCTCGTCTGTAAAGTGGGACAGTAAAACCTGCACATCAAAATGCTTTGTTTCTCTGTTTTCAAATAAATATTAAAGGAAAAACGGTACTTAGCTCAATAGATGTTAATTTCATAATAAATAGTCAGCAGCAGATGAGGGGCGGTGATACAATCTATAACAGCTCATGTGTTTTAAGAACTTACTAGGTTAGGATTTCAAGAGCTCAGGAGATGACAGAGTCACAATAAATACAATCTGGTTCACCAAATGACCATGACTATAAGGAAGATCATGGTCTTCCTACTAGGAATATACATTTTGGATTTTATGTAAACAAGGAATATGTTATTCTTGGGCTATTAAGTCATTAAATTTTTGAAGTTTTGAAGTATTACTACTATCACAGTTAACATTATTATTCTGGTACCCCAGTCCCTATTTCCTACAAATATTCAAAGATGTGAGTCCACATCTTATCCCTCACACCTGTAATCCTAGCACTCTGGGAGGACAAGGCAAGTGGATTGCTTGAGTTCAGGAGTTGAAGACCAGCCTAAGCAAACAAGACCCCTTTTCTACTAAAAAAACAGAAAAACTACCTGGGCATTGTGGTGGGTGCATTTAGTCTCAGCTACTTTGGAGGCTGAGGCAAGAGGATCACTTGAGCCCAAGAGTTTGGTCTAAGCATCACTTAGCATCCCTATGAGGTAGCGCCATGCTATCCCTGTTTTAAGGCAAGGGGTTCTGAGGACAGACAGGTGAAGTCAGTTACCCAAAGCCACGCGTCCAGAAAGTGCCCAAATCCCTTATCCTTGCTCAGGAAGCAGAGACTTCAGGATCTAGAAATGCACTCTCCTAATCAGCAGCAATAGCATCCTGTGCCTATTCGAATTAATTAAAATTAAATAGGACAAAAAAATCATTTCCTTAGAGATACATGTGATATTTCAAGGGCTCAGTTGACAGATAGGGCCAGAGGCTACTATATTGAATAATGCTGACACAGAATATTTTTTCCATAGTCACAGAAAGTTATTTTGGATAGCTGTGGTCTAGAAGTTGTAGATTATTCATCAAAGCACAAGAAATTACATCCAGGTGAGTCACCAATGGCTCAGCTAACCAAACTTACTCATTTGATAAACTCCAGTAAAGGGCAAGTGATTGGCCCAAGGTCACACAACACAAGGGAGATTTTGGCTCATATTTTCTGACTCCCGTTTGGTGTCCACTAAATGCCCAGCTTGCAAGAGTCATAGTCACAGGAGTGACATTTTAAGGGGGTGAAAACACATGCTATCCCCAGGAAGCAGAGAGACCCCAGGCACGCTAAAGGTCAGGTATTTTAGGGAAAGCGGGTACACATGTGAAGGCCCCGCCCAGCGTCAGTCTGACACGTAGTTCAACAACTATCCAATGAGTCCCTGCCCTTGGCAAGCATGAGCAATGCAGGATGCTTCCAACACAGGGGCCCTGGAGTCAACTGGCCTGGCCTGGACTCCCAGCCACACTTCTCCTCAGAGAATCTCAGACAAATCACTTAAACTCTGAGCTTCAGTCTCCTCTTCCATGAGGGTTAAATGAAATACCATTTATAAGACATCTAGAGAAGGACTGTAGCATTCTAGATCCTTGAAAACAGCTTCTTTCCTATCTTTCCCATATCCCTAAAGTTTTTTTTTTTCCCCAATAGAGCAGGGAGGCTCAACAGACTGAAGAAGAACATAGCCAGGGATCCACCAAGAAGCAGAATGAAATCTGCACCACCACCACCCCTCCATTCCACCCCTATAAGTGATCAGGCATCAAGGTTGGGGGATGCCTGCTGGTCAAGTTTCTCAGATCACCTTCTTCCTCTCCACCCCCATGGCCACTGGCCTGGGGTCAGGCTCACAGTATGTCTGTCATGGATCTGTCATGGATCATCATGTGTCAAGAAAAGGAGAGAAATTTGGTTCTTCTCTAACATACCAGAAAATAGGGAGGAGGTGTTAATTACAACGTAATGGATACATAATATCTATTTAAAACAAGGACATTTCAAGGGATTGAATATTGCGAACATTTTGTCAGTTTGCATGAACAGGTAACAAGTATTTCTGCAATCATTCATTCAGACCAGTAAGCTGGGATTTAAGTGTTTCATATGCAAATCTGTTAAGGCAATTTTCTAAGAAACAGCTATCTAATAATCCATTTAGGTGTGGATAATGGAGTTTAAAAATGGTATTAACCCCAGGTAGCTGGATTTGAAGGTATACAGGTGGAAGGGGCACTGTGTTAACCTTTGCTCCACATACTCCAGCGAAGCCAGGCGAGGGGTTATGTGCACTTGGGCCTTTTCCCCGAAGGCCAGATAGCCTCGACCTCCCGCCTTCCTTCACCTTTCCTGAGACAAAGACGAAGGCAGAGAGGAAGAGGGAAAGAAAAAGAAAAAAGAATTATGGCAAAGATGTAGAGAGGAGGGGAGGGGAGAGGAGAGGAGAAGAGAAAGGGTGGTTGGAGAGAAGGAAAGGAGGGAGGGAGGAGAAAGAGGGAGACGGAGGTAGAGAAGCAAGAGAGATGAAATACAGGCAAAGAAACACGCTGATCAGGGAGGAAGAGGAGAGAGGCGATGGAGACAAAGCAGAATGCAACCTCAGCCACGTGCAAGCTTCAATAACCTTGCATCCCATGGGCGGCACCTGTGGCTCAGTGAGTAGGGCGCCGGTCCCATATACCGAGGGTGGTGGGTTCAAACCCAACCCCGGCCGAACTGCAACAAAAAATAGCCGGGCGTTGTGGCGGGCGCCTGTAGTCCCAGCTACTCGGGAGGCTGAGGCAAGAGAATCGCTTAAGCCCAGGAGCTGGAGGTTGCTATGAGCTGTGTGATGCCATGGCACTCTACCAAAGGGCCATAAAGTGAGACTCTGTCTCTATTAAAATAAAGAAAGAAAGAAACCTTGCATCCCTTGGACTCCCCAAACAGAAAGCAAAGCAAAAATAAAACCTGTCACCCAACTGTTCCTCTCAGTCCTTACGACAATCGTGTGATGAATTGAGACCCAGGGACAGCATCATGGGGCATGCCAGGACCTGTGTTCACCTCTTTGTCACTTCCTAACTCGCCTCTGCCAACATCTCAAGGTACTATCTCGCCCTCCCAGATGGAAAACTGAATGTGATTGCAGAAGAAAATAATGGAATCCCCAAGAGGACAGAATGACAAGCAGGCTGCATAAACTGTAACACATAAGGTCTTATTCCACTTGCTCTTTGATGTTGGAAATAGCTCAAGTCCTTGGGCAGGGTCAGGACAGAAGTGAGACTGGATAATGTCATCTCCCCTTAGATGCCCTGCCCTCCCTGTGCACCCCTGTGAGGCACACAGGCCCCATGAGCAAGAATCCTCTCTGCTTCTTTACTCGTAAAACAGGCAGGTGGAGTCTCTGGAGTTCTCACCGCTGGAGAAGTATATGGCTCTGAGACCTGACTTTACATAACTAGTTAGTAGTGAGTTAGGAGCCAGGGCTGGCTTGGCTTTTCTACCAACGCTCCTTCTGAAGAAGAGGTGGGGAGGAAAGAGCTTTCCCCTTGGGCCTGTTCCTCCCAAAATGCAGTACTTTTTGTGTTCTGAGGAGAATTCCTTTCTCTCTTGAGTCACCCCTGCTCTTACGTATAATAGCAACAGCAGCAAACACACACTATCACATTTCACATAGATCCATTAATTTCATTCTGATATAAACCCTATGAGGTAGTCACCATTCTTCTCTTCCAAATGCGAAAACTGAAACAGAGAGGTTAAGTAACTTTCTCAGGGTCACAGAGCTGGAAGTAGAGACAGGATTCAAACCTAGGAAGTTTTATTTACCATTTAGCTGCTAATCTCAATGCCCCAAGTGGGGATGTTGTATTTGACAACAATTAAACTCCCTGGAGTTAGCTGGCCTTGCCCAGGAGGGCTAGTCCAAGTAGGGAGAAGGCCAAAGAGTGGGAGAAAAAAACAAAAATTAAATCAGTTGTCGAACTGCTGCCATAGCAAGAGTAAAGAGAACAACGGGGAGGCCGGGACTGTTGTCAGACCCCAAATGGTCTTGACGTTCATTGGGCTAAGTCCTCTGCTTCTTCAGCTCTAAATGGAAATGACGTGGAACTAAAATATATATATTTTTTAAATCTCCAAACTCTTCACACATCCGTTGGCATGATAATATTTTGATTAGTTACATTTATGCTCCAATTACACTCGCAGAATGTTCAACTGTGTCTTATATATAGCATGTTTGCCATACTCCATGGAAAATACTGGATCATTACCTCATACATTTGCCATGGGAGAGACACAAACGCAAAAGGAGAGCAGAAAAGCAAAATGAGGAGATGACTAAGCCTGTCAAAACGGTGTTGTCTTGCCTTTGCATTACTAAATTGGGTCATCGCCATTATCTCCCAGGCTTTAAAATGCCAGGGCTCGGAGAGACATGAAGTGTTTAGGTCCTGCTTCCCTCTCACCTGACGCTTTATCTCCCTTAAAACAGCTGAGTCTGAAAGCAACCTCATCACGCACCCGGCGAGTGGCAAGGTCAACGGCGGAGAATTGTTTTGTTTTATTTTGATTTTTTTTTATTCTCTAGGGAGAGCTTCCCAAAGAGGTCCATAACCCTGTCCAGGACAGACAGATAGACAAATATATACATGAACACACAAACAGAGGCTAAGAGGGACTCCAAGCTGTGCAAAATGCCTGCCCCAGCAATGCTAGGATGGACGTCTGACTTTGAGTGTTAGACAGATGCTACCATATTATTTTGCCATTCATTAGCAGATGAGTGTGTCACACTACCTAATGCTGACATCAGACGGGCCCCTCCGCCCCATGCAGACCTGCTAAAGACTGTCCGCACCCCAATCCCACAGTGCCCTCCCCTCCCACGCTCAGCCACGGGGGCTTCCTCCTCTACTCACTCCTCTTTGTCTCTGCCTCCCCAAGTCTCCTGGCGCCTCCATGCCTCAGGTTCCCATGTGTGGTCCAATCCACCAAGACCAGCTCTTCCACTGGCTTCCTCATGAAATCCACCAGAACCAAGCATTTTATAAATTTAATGAAATTGGTTCTAATTTCAAATACGACCTGGGCTCCTACCATGTGTCTGGCACTCTCGGGGACTAGCAGTCAGCATGGGACAGTTTTTGCCCTGTTGGCGCTCAAAGACAAGGAAAAACAATTACAAGAATGTAGGAAGCTTTATAAGAAGACATGTATACGAAGAGAAGTATCTAAACCAGACTTGGTTTGGGGGGAAAGGTATAAAAGTAAAGAAAACAATAACTTCCTGGAGCAAATAAACTCTATGCTGAGGCCTAAGGTCATGTACATGTCAGACAAGGAAAGAGAGAACAGAGGGGACATCCCATGCAGATGAGACAGCCTATTTCAAAACTGAGAAACAAGACAGTTTCAGCCCTGCAGAGAGGTTAGAAGGAATTGTAGGTAGAAAGTAAGAGCCTACAGACCACCTCTCTAACCTCCTATCCCTAGGTTTACAGATGAGGAATTTGATATTCAGAGAGGTGCAGTGAGTTGTCAAAAGTCACACAGCCACGTGATGGTAGTGCCAGGATTCAAACATAGGTGTGTCTGACTCCAAGGTCAATGCTATTTCTTTCCAAAACAATAGTTGCCAAATGATAGCACGCATCACAACCACCAGGAGAACTTGTTAAAGCGTGCTAGGCGCTATTCCCATTAGGTTTGGGGTAGAATCCAAGAATTGGCATTTTTAATAAGATTCAAAATGATGCTGATACCGCTAATCCTTGGGCCACAGTTTGAGAACTACTGGACTAGATGGTCTCTAGAGCTGGGGCCCATAAACTGGGTGGATGCACGAATGGTGCTGCCACGGGGAAGCTGACCTGCTTGAAGAGACTCCCTCCTCCCTGAGTGCCCTCTTCTCTCAGTGGGGAGGTCCTTGGCCACAGGCCATCAAACGTACAGGCTGCCTCTGTTGCCCCACTCCAGTGAGCCTTCTCCTCTGGCCTGTGCAGTCTCCCCCCATCATTGCTAATTACCAAGAATATCATTAGACACTTATTGACTCCCCCAAATGTACTAGGGTCTGCATAGAAAATAGCACAATAATTATTCCTCCTCTTTTACCATTCTCTAAGGAGCTACAAGACTTTGACAGCTGTTATCCAATTAATCCTGACAGCTTATTTTTTTTTTATAATGTAAAGGTATTTTTTTTTTTTTCTTCTGAGAAAAGCTATTTCCTTTTTTGAGTTACGAATGAATGCAAACAGAAGCCAATTAACTTGTCCAACAGCAGTAGGGTCATTTCCTGTTCCCATTTTCCTGCCAGATCAGTGAAATCACGTAGGTCAGGGGTGAAGACCCTTGGTCAGATTGCCAGGTCAGGTCCCATCTCTGTCAGCTACCAGCTGTGTGGCCTTGGGCGGGTCACTTAGCCTCTCTGAGTCTTGGTGTCCTCATTTGAAAAATGGAGAAGAGGTGACGATGGTAGAAGCAGAACCTGCCTTGTAGATCTGTTATGTGAATTAAGCTTATTATATATGGTACATGCTTCCAACAGTACCTAGCACGTTGGGAGGGCTACGTGTTAGCTGCCATGGTCTCTGGTAGCAGCAATAGTGTCCCTAAGCCTTTGTGGGGATTTCTGACTATAGCAGGACCCCATAAAACAGCAGGGAAAGGCAGGGTCCAGTCCCACTGTGCACATAGGCAGTGGCCCTAGGAAGCACCAGGAAGCCATGGAACATCCCCCCAGTTGATCCCAGGGAACCCCGCTCTCCACCAGTGGTTTTCCACATCCCCAAGCCAGCCGCATCCACACCCTGGGACACTTGTTAGAAAAGCAAACCTATGGGCCTCAGCCTAGACTAAACCAGTAACTCTGAGACGGTCTGCAAACTGTCCAGGTGATGCTGATGCACGTCCACATCTCAGCCTAGACTGGGTAAACCAGTAACTCTGAGACGGCCTGCAAACTGTCCAGGTGATGCTGATGCACGTCCACATCTCAGCCTAGACTGGGTAAACCAGTAACTCTGAGATGGCCTGCAAACTGTCCAGGTGATGCTGATGCACGTCCACATCTCAGCCTAGACTAAACCAGTAACTCTGAGACGGCCTGCAAACTATCCAGGTGATGCTGATGCATGTCCACATCTCAACCTAGACTAAACCAGTAACTCTGAGACGGCCTGCAAACTGTCCAGGTGATGCTGGTGCACGTCCACATCTCAGCCTAGACTGGGTAAACCAGTAACTCTGAGACGGCTTGCAAACTGTCCAGGTGATGCTGATGCACGTCCACATCTCAGCCTAGACTAAACCAGTAACTCTGAGACAGCCTGCAAACTGTCCAGGTGATGCTGGTGCACATCCACATCTCAGCCTAGACTGGGTAAACCAGTAACTCTGAGACGGCCTGCAAACTGTCCAGGTGATGCTGATGCACGTCCACATCTCAGCCTAGACTAAACCAGTAACTCTGAGATGGCCTGCAAACTGTCCAGGCGATGCTGGTGCATGTCCACATCTCAGCCTAGACCAGTAACTCTGAGACGGCCTGCAAACTGTCCAGGTGATGCTGGTGCATGTCCACATCTCAGCCTAGACTAAACCAGTAACTCTGAGATGGACTCAGCCGTCTGTGGTCTACGAACCGTCCAGTGATGCTGGCACATGTCCACATCTCAGCCTAGACTGGGTAAACCAGTAACTCTGAGATGGGATGAGCCGTCTGTGGTCTGCGAACCATCCAGTGATGCTGGCGCATGTCCACATCTCAGAACCACATTTTTTGCAAAGTGGTTGTCTGAGCCTCAGCCTACCTGGGTCCACCACAATCCTGTCCACTGGGTGCTCCCTCCTCTTTCCAGCCAGGGGCAGGTTCCCTGAGGTCACAGCACTGTGGTGTGGGTCTAGAACCTGCATTCCTGACCACCCCCTACACTCTTGAAACTGCCTTCCTATCTGTGCTTCCTGGAAGGACTCCTACCCCCACCCTCTTGTGACCCTGCTTGGAGGGGAACACTCATGGCCCAGGAGGCCACAGCTATCTGTGCATGTCAGAAGCAAGCACAGGAGGAAACCTGGAGAGCACTGAGCACTCTCACAAATAGACACAAGGAGCCTCCCAGTCCCATGGGGGTCCTTGAAGCCACTAAGATATCCCCATGGCTGACCGCTGGGACCTCTTGAAATAAGCCCCTGGGCCCATGGCCTTCTTTCTGGCCTTCATCCTGACCATCTCACCCTTCTCCTTCTGTTCTCACCCCAGCCTGACCCCTGTCCTCTCAGCAGCAAAGCTGACTTCCTACCTGTCTAGCCTTTCCCCGCCACCCTCTCATCCTCCTCTCATTTCCCACCTTTCCTATAGGAATCCCCTTGGGACTTATACCTTACCCATGATGCAGACACAACCTCCCCAGGACCCCCTTCCACTTGCTGCCATCCCCCCTCACCCATCCAGCAGCCTCCACGCTCCAGAGATGCCTCCCTCCCCCCCAGTCCTCTACCCACCTCGGGGGGGGGGGACCTGGACACTGATAGACAGAGCAGAACAGGCTGCAGCAGGGAGGGAGGCAGCCCTGGCACTGAGGTGTCACATGCCCAGTGAGCTCTGGATTTCCTAAGGCTGTACCATGAAGGCCTCGGACAGAGGCTCAAACGACAGAGATGGATTCTCACAGTCCCGGAGGCCAGAAGTTTGAGATGGGGGTCAGTGGGGTTCCTGGCCAGATCTGAGATCTGGGGGTCAGTGGGGTTTCTGGCCAGAAGTCTGACATCTGGGGGTCAGCAGGTTTCCTGGCGGACAGAAGTCTGAGATCTGGGGTCAGCATGGTTCCTGGCCAGAAGTCTGACATCTGGAGGTCAGCGGAGTTCCTGGCCAGATCCGAGATGGGGGTCAGTGGGGTTCCTGGCCAGAAGTCTGAGATCTGGGAGTCAGCGAGGTTCCTGGCCAGAAGTCTAACATCTGGGGGTCAGTGGGTTTCCTGGAGGCCAGAAGTCTGAGAACTGGGGTCACCGGGATTCCTGACCAGAAGTCTGAGATCTGGGGGTCAGCGGGTTTCCTGGAGGCCAGAAGTCTGAGATCTGGGGTCAGTGAGGTTCCTGGCCAGAAGTCTGAGATGTGGGGGTCAGCAGGTTTCCTGGAGGCCAGAAGTCTGAGAACTGGGGTCAGCGTGGTTCCTGGCCAGAAGTCTGACATCTGGGGGTCAGCGGGGTTCCTGGAGGCCAGAAGAATGAGATCTGGGGGTCAGCGGGGTTCCTGGAGGCCAGAAGAATGAGATCTGGGGGTCAGTGGGGTTTCTGGCCAGAAGTCTGAGACCTGGGGGTCAGCAGGGCCGGGGGTTCCTTCTCAGGGAGGTGAGAGAACATCTCTTCCCCTCTTCCGGGCCTCTCCCTGAGCTCCGGGTGGTTCACGGGTGAATTCCGGCACCCTCTGTGCACGGGTGCCTTCCTCCACCCTGACCTCTGCCTTTGGATTCACAGGGGGGTCCCCCCAGCACACCTGTCTCCAAACTTCCCCTTTTTATAAACACACCAGTCACCTTGGATTGTGGGCACAACCTATTCCAGTGTGGCTTCATCTTAACTACGTAGGTCTACAAGTGACTTTTTCCACATAAGGTCACATTTTGAGGTACTGGGAATTAAGACTTCAACATGTGAATTTTGAGGAGACAGAATTCAACCTCTAACCAGCTTTCTAGAGCCCTACGGCTCTCATTGCCCAAAAGGAGTGCTTAGGAGGGTTTCAATAGAGGTGACTCAACATCAGATTTGGAAGAAACATGGGGAAGTATCGATCAATTTTAATTATAAAGTGACATATGGAAAACAACAACAACAACAACAACAAAAAAAAAACAGAAAAGTAGAAAAGAGGGTGAAAAATCATCCACCAAAGAAAGACAACCTCATGCATGTCTTGGTGTATTTCCTGTAGTCTCATTTCTGGGCACAGGTCAGTGCTTCCTAAGGAGTTGTGGCATTTAATTGAGCTCTTAACTGCAGTTGGTAAACTTTTCCTGAAGAAGCTTAACAAGGGATAAGAGTTTACAGTGGCCTTATTTGCATCGAAGCCATTCCCAGGTCCCTTTTGGGAATAGAGAGTGAGTGTATCCCTTTCCCAGGTCATGGATATGGCCGGCTTGTTCTACAACGAATGTCTGTCGAGAGCTTGCTATGTGCCCGGCACTGTTGTAGGCCCCGGGAGTACAGCTGTGAACAAAACAGCCAAGATACTTAATCGGAGACAGTTTGCTGAGATGAAAATTCTCCTCAAGAGCTTTGAAACAAGTTGAATAGGGCTCCTGTAGACACCCCTCCAGGGATGTGGGCCAGTCTTTTATTCTATGATTTCCCCATTTTGAGTTCTTGTTTTCTAGCTCGTCTTTCAAGGCTCTGAAGTACCTTTGCGATGATTATGTCCCTGGGAAGTCTCTATGAATGGTATATTTTCTGAGCCTGTGCACTTCTGATGCTGCGTGCCTTTCATACTATAGATTTCGAGGCTGGGAGTAAATTTCTTGAGTTTCAACCTATTCCCTTCTAAATACCACAACCCAGTGCTGCTCACACATTGCTGAGAGGACGAGGAGAGCGGACTTGTCCCTCATCTGTCAAAATCCTCCTCTACACACTTGCTGAGCAGGTAGAGATGGGCACGTCTCACCCCTCGTTCCTAACCTGCAAAAGACTCTTTTATCATATGGGTTTATACTTAGGAGCACAGCGTGGCAATTAAAATGCAGACTTTGGAGCCAGCCACTTGCCCTTAAATCCAAGCTCTGCCATTTACTAAAGTGTATCCTGGATAAATTACTTAGATTCTCTCTTTGTTGCCCAATCTGCAAAATGGATCGTCACAGGATCACTGCAAGGATTAACTGAGTGGATGCACGTAACAGCAGAGAGGCTGACAAACTTCTTCCAAAAAGGACCAGGAAGTCAATATTTTAGGCTTTGCAGGCCATAAGGCTTCTGTCCCAGGGACTCAATTCCACTGCTGGAGTGTGACAGCTGCCGTGGACATATGAGTAAGCACGGCTGCTTTCCAACAAAGCTTTACAAAAACAGGCAGCAGGAAAGGCCCAGGGGCTATATTTTGCTAACCCATGTCTTATAATAGTACCAGGCAAATACTAATTTCTCAATAATGTTGGCTATTATTATTATTAACTATGATTAGATGCAGAAGGACGGCAGTTGGATCCCCTCCCATGCTCACTGCCTGGCTCTGGGACACCAGGAACAGATGGAGCGCATTAAAATCCACCATCCGCAGAAGCTTTCTCCCAGCCCACCTATACCACTGCACTTGTGAAAACTACACCTTCCAAGATGCAATGTGCTGCCACGATTTCCCTGCTAATTTTTGCCTTGTCTTTGTGAGTTTCAGCCTCCAGCAAGAAGTAAAAAGAAAGGGTGGGAGGAAAACAACAGGACTTTGTTTCAGAAAGGCCTGTCCAGGCTATAAAGGGATCTCTGGTCCATTTGGGGACAGATCTGACTCTTCTAATAGAGGGACAGGGAAAGATGAAACCTATGCCTTAAATTTTACTGGGGACTTGGCATAGGCGGCCGAGTCAGTGTCATTCTTGAACATTCCAATTGGCCTTAGAGTTGGGGGGAAATTCTCCCAGATACTGTCAAAGGGCTGTCTGTCTTAATCTCCTTAGTTGCTGTGACCTTTTGTCTTTGGTGCTTTTTGCATGAGAATTTTTATGGGATCCCGGAAAAGAATAAGATTACTGAAGGCTCATAAGGTTTATTTCTGCCATGGCTTCTGGGCATCCAGAGTAGAATTCCTGCCTTATTCCAAACATGTGGATCTAATGTTATACCCACTTCTCAAGGTTTTCTGACTCTTCCTTTGCTGCCTACACCAGGGATTAAACTATGCCCTGCTTTACCCCTGTCTTCACCAAAATTGATATACCATGGCCCAGAGCCAAAGGGACAGACAAGTGCAGCCCAAGCTTCTCAACTTGCGAACAAATTCTTTGAAGGAACATCATTTACCTGGGTTTCAGTTCCTCCCATACATTTCTATCCATTAATTCATTTGTTCATTCATTCATGCATTTACTCATCCATGTCCTCATCAAATGTTCACTAAGAAAAATATCACGTACCAGAGATGGTACCAGGGATGCAGAGATATAGAAGAAATATTTTCTTCTTGAGGACTTCTTCTTCTGAATGGGAATAGCCAACCTCATGATAGACTGCCCAGGCCCCTCTTTAAGGAAGGTCTTGTTAACCCAGCTGCTGGGGCACTTTGGCACCAGTCTTCATCCATAGGCCCCCAGGGTATGTGTCAACTGCAGAGCACGGCCTCACTCAAGGCCTGGCCTTTCAGGAGCTGCACATCCGTAACTAACAAAGGCAGGTGGCAAGACCCCACCCTGCCTGCCCCTTGCAGACCCTGATGGGCCATTTTAGCACCAGGGCTCCCCTTGGAGTTGGCCATGGATGTCCTCAGGTCTGCTTCAGCTCAGTTCTTCCCTGTCCCTGGAACCCCCTGCCCTTTCGGGGCTGCTAGTCCCGGAGTACACTTTCTAATGAACACCCTACCCAACAGTCACCTTCTCCGATTCTGCTTCCCAGAGAACCCAACTATGACAACAGGTTGGGGGACACAAATGAGGAGGAAATCTCTCTGTCTGGGTGACCTGGAGGTGATATCTTCACAGTTTTCTAACAGACATGTAGGAATATTCCAGATAGAGAAAGACAATAATCATTTCAGGCAGAGGGGATAGCACCAAAAAGGCTAATATGTGACCACACAAGCCGATTCCAGGGTCATCCACTATCCTGGTCTGATGGGGGGGTGAGGGAGGGAGACTGAGGTCAGGCACAAAGCCCAGGCCTTGACAGCCAGGCTAAGGAGGTAACCGTCCACCAGGAGCCAGTGGATCCTTCAGGAAGAATTGAGACATGACAAAATATCCATTTCACAAAGATCAACGTCTCTGCCAAGGTTCCAGTGAAAACTGAGAACCACTCTGGATATTTCCAGTAGGTAGAGTTTTCATACTAAGACTCAGACCTTTACATAACCATTGGAAGGCAGGGGCCATGGCAGTCAGGCAGGTCATCCTCAGGAAACCCCCAAGTGTAGGGATCATGGGAAAACACATGCCTATAGTTTTAGTTGCTTGGGTGACCACAGGCGGAAACTCGGCAGACACAGGCACCACCTACAGTCAGCTGCCTCACAACACCCCCAGGGGCCCTCAGTGGCAATCCTGGCTCTTCTGCCCTCCGGATCCCTCATCAAAGGGATCTTCTTGGAACCCTGCAGGCCGCAGAGTCTGGGAAAGATTGTTTCCTGGCACAGGAGAGAGCATAGGGGACTGCCTATCAGCAACATCTAGGGACCAGAGGGATGTGAGGCGTGTCACAGAGGCAGTGGCTGCAGCAGGGAGGCTAGTGAAGGGGCTGACACGGAAGCCCAGGCAAGAGACTCTGGCACCATCATCACCCCGCTGCTCCATT
The DNA here is from genome assembly GCA_963574355.1 of Loris lydekkerianus. Classification (NCBI taxonomy): domain Eukaryota; kingdom Metazoa; phylum Chordata; class Mammalia; order Primates; family Lorisidae; genus Loris; species Loris lydekkerianus. Next base: position 3,141 of record CAUYPK010091697.1, on the reverse strand, counting down.
CTCCATCCTCGCCACTGTTCTTCCAGACCTGCTCTGAGGCTGGGCAGGGCAGGTGAGGAGAACTGAGGAGGACAGCCAGGTGACAGGGGCCACCTGGAAAGCATGTGCAGGACACACAGCCCTATCCTGCCAGGGGGGGCTTACCGGTAAGCCTGCTCCCAGAGGAGGCAGCTGCTGCTTACTCAGCGCCACCAAGAGGGAGCAGAGGGGACCAATCCTAAAGCAGAAACTGTGGCTTTCCCAGCATTCCCTAACTTGATCTGTGAGTTTCCTGGGCATGGTGTAACAAATGAACACTAGCTTGGTGGTTTAAGATGACAAATATTCAAATTCTCCCACAGTTTCGGAGGCTAGAAGTCTGAACCGGAGGCGCGTCTGAGGGCCACGTTCTCTCCGAGGACTCTAGAGAGAATCCTTCCTTCTCTTGAGAGTTCTGGTGGCTTGTGGTGCCCCCATCACTTGCACCCCTCCAGTCTCTGCCTCTGGAGCCTTCCCTGTGTCTCACATCTCCCCCTGCCTTTCTCTTACAAAGACACCTATAATTAGATTTGAGGCCCATCCTAAACTCAGGATGATCTCATCTTGAGAACCTTAACTCAATTACTTCAGTGAAGAACATTTGTAAACGAAGTCACAGTCCCCAGTTCCAGGGATTAGGACTTACACATATCTTAGGGGGCAGGGGGCTTGACTCAATCCACAAGGACTACTCCCAGACCCCCTGTGTACATGACTCACCCTCATGCTAAGACTCAAATCTGTACTAATACACCGGGGAGTGGGAGGAGAAGGTGACCTACTCAGATACTGCGGTGATTATAAGACAGGACCTGCCAGAGCACCTGGCACGCTCACTGGCCCAATTCTGAATTAAATATCTGTTGAAGCTGAGTCAGGCACCCACCCCACGGCACCTGATCTCTGGGAACTGGTCAGGACTTGGGGACTGTCTTAGTTCAAAGAGTGCCAACACAAAGCTCCAAACCCAGTTCACATCTAAAGTCTGCAGTTGTACGAAATCGTGTCTGGTGCCTGCCACCCCTCACCTGCTCAGCACGCAGGTTGCTGGGGGCATTTCCAGATTCTGTCCTGCTCTCATGGCATGTGGTTGTGGGATTTCTAGAGTGCGAGCATTAGATTCACTGCAAGTAACTCCCCCAACAACTGAAACACGGGGGTACCAGCAGGTTCAACATCACTTCCAAGCACAGAAGGTTTTCAGCACTGCTTTGTGGTCCCTGCTCACACTTCCTGTCTTTCCCGCATCTCTGCTTGAATCATGGCCCCATCACCTCCTGACTATACAACATAGCACAAGTCCCTGCACACTTAATTGTTTTCATTTATACTCTTTACTTTTTAATAGATTAAAAGTGTCAGAAAATAGAGAGACCAAAAAATAAATACTAACAATAAACACCCATAGTCCCATCATCTAGGATTAACAACTGTGAACACCATGACGTATTTGCTTTGACTTTTTATTTTTATTTATTTATTTATTTTTAATTGTTGGGGATTCATTGAGGGTACAAAGAACCAGGTTTGACTTTTGATTTTTAAAAAGAGAGCACTCAGCCCGGTGCAGTGGCTCACGCCTGTAATCCTAGCACTCTGGGAGGCCGAGGCAGGTAGATTGCCTGCGCTGAAGGTTCAGCCTGAACCAGAGCAAGACCTCATGTCTAAAAATAGCCAGGCATTGTGGCGGGCGCCTATAGTCCCATCTACTTGGGAGGCTGAGGCACGAGGATCACTTGAGCCCAAGAGTTTGAAGTTGCTGTGAGCTATGACGCCACCGCACCAACCCAGGGCAACATAGTGAGACTCTGTCTCAAAAAAACAAACAAACAAACAAACAAACAAACAAACAAAAAATGAAAAAGAGAGCACTTTATTGTTATTGTAAAATGATACATATTCATTTGGAAGAATTCAAGAAATGCAAAGAAAGATAAAGATTTAAGTTTTTAAAATTTCCATGTTTCATCACCCAGAAATAGCTATCATTAACTACAGTAAACATTGCATTTTCTTTTGTTTGGTTTAGTTTGTTTTGCTGTGAGACAGAGTCTCATTTTGCTGCCCAGGATAGAGTGCATGGTGTCCTCAAAGCTCACAGTGACCTCAAAGTCCTAGGTTCCAGAGATGCTCTTGCACCTACCACAATGCCTGGCTCATCTTTCTTTTTTTAGTAGAGATGGGGTCCCACTCTTGCTGAGGCTGGTCTTGACTGAGCTCAAACAGTCCACCTCCCCCAACCTCCCAGAGTGCTAAGAGCACAGGCATGGGCCACTCAAGTATCTTATGATATATACACACACAAAAGGACAGACGGATGGACAGATGATGGATGGCTGAGTGGACAAAGGAATAGACAGAAATAAATACTGTTGAGTGAAGGATAAAATAGTATGTGCTACTTTAGAAATTTTAAATGCTGTAATTTGTTTTCTCCTATAATTAGTAGAAAAGGGAAATTAAAAGAAAATTGAAGAAAATTTAGACTTTCAGATATTTCTTCACCGGGAGATATTTATCAAAAGATTCTTTTAAGAGTACAGATTGTGAAGAGAGAATTAAGAGTTTGGAGCAATTACATCACTTTTAAAATTTATTTTGCTTTTAAACTTATTTAATGACTCCATGCTGTGAAAGATGGTATTAGCTCCCTCACACTGCCTCTCAATTACCCCTCTAGCGACTGATTTCTCTATTTTAATTGTTGGTGGCTGCTGTTGCTGCACCGCCTGGATTTATACCCTTTGTATCCTCACCTATAACTGCCACAGCCCACGCTGTCTGTTGCGAGTTGTGTATTTACATGTTTCACTACTTGTCACCAATCCTTACAGCGCGACCCCTGCGTTCATAACACTTTTATTTTTCTTCACTCTTAGTTGATTTTGTCGTTAAGTATTTTTTCAAGCTCTCATGAATGAAAGACTGCCCGAGCACATTTATTCTTTTTCTTTTATTATTTTATTATTAAATCATAGCTGTGTACATTAATGCAATCATGGGGCACCATACACTGGTTTTATAGACCATTTGACATATTTTCATCACACTGGTTAACATAGCCTTCCTGGCATTTTCTTAATCATTGTGTTAGACATTCACATTCTACATTTACTAAGTTTC
>CAUYPK010091695.1:0-19018 GCA_963574355.1 Loris lydekkerianus | reverse complement strand
GGGGATCCCTATAAGATGAATATTGGTTTCTTCAAATTATCCCAGAGTGCTCTGAGAGAGTGATCTGTTTTTTCCCTCCATTTCTCTTCCTCTTTGAGAGTTTGTGAGAGTTGAAAGCTTTGTCTTCAGTGTCAGAAATCCTTTCTTCTGCTTGCTCCATTCTGTTACTGAGGGATTCTGCTATGTTTCTCAGATCGTTGAGGACTGCAACTTCTTGTGTCAATGTGTCAAAATCTTTGGTCATTTGGTCTTTGAATTCATTGAATTCTTGAGATATCTTTTGGGTTACTGCTTAGAATTCTGATTTGATCTTATTTGCTATCCAGATTCTGAATTTGATTTCTGACATCTCAAGTATTTGTGCATGGGATTTTGTGCTGTGTCTGCCCCATTGATCCTTGGGGGAGTTGATCTACTCTGATTATTCATATTGCCAGAGTTTTTCTGTTGATTTCACCTCATGATTGTTTTTCACTGTTGCCTCTGGCCGTCCTCAGATTTGGGGAGGTGTCTGTCCAAGATTAGACCCCAGCGGAATCACTCTATTGTTGCTGGATCTTTGTAGGGAGTGACCCTGTGTAGTTCCTCTGGGGCTTCCCCAGCCAGGGAATTCTAGTTTTGGAAGCAGCTCTGGAGTGTGACACACCCAGGTCCAGCAACAGGGCGGGAGGTGCTGCGCACGGTTCTGGGAGTGCCTGGAGCCCAGGTACTTTGGCACAGAGAGCCCATGGCTCCAGCAGTCTCAGGCCAGGAGAACAGCTCTGCACAGAGGCAGGGAGGGCTTCGGCTACCCGAGTCCCTGGCCAGATGAGCAGCCGGTGTGGAGGCAGGGAGGGTACAGGAGGGAGGACACAGGGTTGCGCAGCTCTCGCAGTTCCTGGTCAGGGCATGCGGATGCCTGGCAGGCACAGTCACAGTTTGGGGTCGCAGCACAGCTCTTATGGATGTCTGGGCGGCGCCAAGCCCAGGAGTTTGAGGTTGCTATGAACTGTAACACCATGGCACTCTACCCAGGACAACAGCCCAAGGCTCCAGTATGTCAAAACCGATCTCAGTCTGCCCCTGAGGGTTAAGGCTGTAAGGCAGCTCAGTCCCCGCCTTTAGGCTGCTCAGTCACTAGGTTACTAGCTCCTGCTCAATCCTTGCTCTGCGACCCTGAGGGCAGAGCTTGCTGGGGCAGTTCTCTCACAATGGCTCCCTGCGGCCCACAGCCAAACACTATTAGCTCCGTCCAGCTCAGCGACTCAGTCTTGGGCCCTAGACAATGCCCAAAGTTCTCCGCACTCCTGCTCAATCTCTCCTCAAAGGCAGTTCAACTGAGTGCCAAGTCCAAAAACACCGAAACAGTTCACAGGTAAGGCCTTTCCGGTTTGCAGTCTCACTGCTGCTTGTACTTATGGCTGCTGGCAGGATTAGGTCGATTGGACACACGCAACCACTTGCCAGTTTTCCACTGTTTTTGTTCTCCTCTTGGGATCCAGAAGACCCTTGCTGACTCCCTGTATCCTGAAAGGTTTCATTATAGGCAGATCCCACCAGCCAGAGATGCCTGGAGTCTTATCTCCCCAGAGTCACCGTGCCCAGTTGCAGGGAAGCTGTTACTCAGCCGCCATCTTGCTCTATTTCCCTTTTTTTATATTTTTTATGATTAAAATCCATTAAATATTATTTAGTTGAATCTTTTATTCCCTTCCATTGTTACTACTTCTATTGCTTCATGCTACTGAAAGTTTTTCATAGTTCATTATTAAATCACTCCCAAGATTGATACAGTCTTGTTTTTCTTTTCCTTTGATTGCTCTATGTATTTAAATATATATATTTAACTGGCTCAACACCTGTAGCTCAAGCAGCTAGGGCACCAGCCATATACACTGGAGGTGGCAGGTTTGAGCCCAGCCCAGGCCTGCCAAACAACAATGACAACTACAGCTAAAAAATAGTCGGGCATTGTGGAAAGCACCTGTAGTCCCAGCTACTTGGGAAGCTGAGCCAGGAAAATCGCTGAAGCCCAAAGAGTTTGAGGTTGCTGTGAGCTGTGATGTTACAGCTCTACAGAGGGTGACACAGTGAGACTCTGTCTCAAAATATATATATATATATATATATACATATATATATATCTTTAATTCATTTGAGTATATTTGATGCATGTTTAGATAATAGTTTTAAATTGGTGGCATCATCATTATTGAATAACTTCTCCTTTGCCCATTGCTTATCATATTTCATCACATGCCAGATTGTTTTATATAAGTAGGTTTATTTCAGTGCTTCTGAATTCTCTTCTTCTGTCTTACATGTTGGTTTTGCAACAACACTATACTGTTTTAATTATTCTTGATTTGTAATATATATAGAATCTATGGTTCTGGTTTTCTCCAATTGGAGTACTTTTTCAAAGTACCACTTTATATTCTTGACATTTTGTTTACCTAATACATGTTAAAATAATTTTGTTAGTCAGGCACTGTGGTTTATGCCTATAGTCCCAGCACTTTGGGATACTGAAGCAAAAGGATCACTTGAAATCAGTTTAAGACCAGCCCAGGCAACATAGCAAGACCCCTAGCTCTACAATAATAATAACAACTATATTATTATTATTTTGTTAAGCCCTAAAAATAAAAGGTAGTTTTGATGTAAAATGTATTAAATTAACTTCTTAAGCCATTGCATGCATTCTAAGCATCATATAGTCTTATATTGCCATATGGAATGCTGCTTTCTAGCAGTTTAGCACTTATATACAGCAATGGTATGGTAATATAGTATACACAGGGAATACAGTATGTAATAATATATTATGTATAATAAATTAAATGCCAAATATTTCCTCTTTCTAAACTTGTTGATTTAGTTCTAAGTGTACAGCAAAGTCTTGTAAATATTTTTTCTCTTCTTTTTCAATAATTATTGTTCTTTAAATCTTTTGTAGTTTGCCTCAAGCAATATTAGGTTTTAATGGCAGTAGTATTCTTATTTTAGGAGTAGTTTTTAAATAAAACCTTTTATTGTTCCATTATTGGTTCACAATTGCAAATAGGTATCTCTATCAAGTTAAAGTAGTAAATTATATTACTCCAAGTAGAATAAGGGTTTTGTCAATTCCTCTTTTGATATACTGTATATTAAACTAGATTCTGTCATTTGATATTACTGTTAATGTAATGTTAATCTTTTTTGATCTTTTTTTATTCCCTGAGTAACCTTCATTAAGATCAAATTTCTAAGATAGAATTAGATGGAATCCAGCCTTATCTATGTTTATGTTTTGATAACAGCATAACTTGGAAATTGTCTGTTTCTTGAGAGTTTGAAGGAACTCATTTGGTCTATGTGCGTGCCTTGACTTTTTTTGAGCAATCTGAAACTTTTTAGAATTTATACCTCTATTACTAGTTTAATAGGTTTCCTACATCATTGGTTCACTTGAGGTATTTTATATTTTGATCACAAAACATCATCCATTTATTGTGGTTTTTAGTCAATTAACATGTAGTGAGATACAGCATTCCATATAAACAGCTCAGTTCCTTTTTATGATTCAGATGTAGAATTAGAACTGAATTCACATCCAAGTTTTACCACTATGTGATTTTGACCAAGTAATTTTATTCCTGACATTGTTTTCCCCATAAGTAGGCATCAAATATGCATATTACTTACTTCATTGCGTTGCTATTAGGACTATAGATGATGTATGTAAAGTTCTTAGCACAGTGCCTATCCTCAATAGATAGAGGATTACAATATTCTTTTTCCTAATGTTGTCTGTCTCCTTTCTCTGTCGTTCTTCAATTAAATTTGCATGGCTTGTATATTTGCATAGTCTTTCCGGTATTTTCAGAAGTGGCATATAAGCCATGGGGAGCACTGAAGGTTTGTGAAGAAAGAGCACCAGCTCTATTTCTCGAGTGTGGAGCTGAATTTGTGGCAGTCATCAGGAGATGGATCTATGCTGTGAGAATGGATAGAATTAAAGGGCCAGCTGGACTCTTCTTGCCAAGTGAGATGTGGAAGTGTCGTCCTTATATTCACTGTCAGTGAACACAGGCTCCGGAGCTGGGGAGAGCCCCATTCAAGGGTTCCTGGCAGTGGGAAGTTGACCAAGTGCCCCCCAATTGTCCTGCTGCAGCATCTAAGCCTTCAGGGCCTGGAAACAGAAATGCTGACAAACACCACAACCCAGACTCAACCCAGCTTTTGAATAGGACAACAAAGCAGACCTTGTGCATCCTTTTGAAATGGGGCCCAATTATGTTTGATTCATAAATGAAACTCTGTTCCAAATAGGAGAGACACTGCCGAAAAATGGTCAGAAAACACTTTGTGTTTTCAGAGGGTATCCCCTTGCCTGGAGCTGTTCTAAGAGAAATTTTCAGCCTCTAAATCCCATTCTTGTTTCCCTAGTACCTTTTTTTCTTAAATATATTTAATTCTTCTGCTTAAAATTTATTTTTGGCTCCTAGTGATGGGATCATGTTTATTGTGTCATGAAGAGAAAAATGTACTATTAAAAATATTCCCAATCTGTTTATAAATGTCAATAGAAAAACAACCAAAAGGTTGGCAATTAATCAAAAGGTATTTATTGAGCACTTTCTGTGTACAAAGCACTGATATGCTATGAAGGAAGAATAAGAAACAGTCCCTAGCATCAAAAATGCTTCCATTCAGTTGGGGAAATAGCCAACTGAAGAGATGTAGAAAGAAAATTGAAATCGGGTGACGGCAATGGCTCAGTGGGTGGGGCACCAGCCCCATATACCGAAGGTGGAGGGTTCAAACTCAGCCTCAGCCAAACTGCAACAAAAAAAAATAAAATAAAATAACCAGGTGTAGTGGTGGGCGCCAGGAGTTGGAGGTTGCTGTGAGCTGTGATGTCATGGCACTCTGCTGAGGGCAATGAAGTGAGATTCTGTCTTTTTTTAAATAAAGAAGAAAATTGAAATAAATGTGTAGATCACTACAAAAGTTTTGAGACAGACTGTGTTATGGTCTATTATTTCACTTCCAAAAACACAGTCGACAGTGCCCTTTCTGATTCACTCATGCAAATTTCAACTTGCTGGCCTTACCAGTATTGCTGGGAGGGCTTCGTTTGTTTTCTGTCCAAGCAGATTTTATGTTTCTTGATTTTTGAGTATCTCAAAACTTTCTTAATGACCCATGTTCTAGCGTCAGGTCATAAGCCACATCCTGTAGAATTACAGATGGATTAGCAAGGACTTCGTGAGCAAGTGGCATTTAGGCTGCACATTGGAACATAAAAAGGGTTTTTATAAGCACTTTTCCCTAGATTTTTTGGTGAGCCAACCAATGTTCCCAGGCACTGTGCCTCAGATGTCAGCAAACATATGCAGCCATTCGAGGCTATTCCACCAGAACCCATGTGCACACACAGATACACAATACGTTCCCACAATACGTTCCCACCTACATTTTCTTTCCTTTCCTTCATTGCATTTGTCCAACCCCCAAATCCTTGCTCCCAGATATGCCTCTAGCCCTCTCCGGTTTGAAGACTTTCAAAACTTGGCTCCTTAGGTCTGATTTGTTCAACATGGTTTTTGGTTCTGTTTCCTTCTTAGAGTTTTAGGCCTTTCCTCCATGTTGTCTTGAAGGAAGAATTCTCTACTTCAGTCCTCTGCCCATGGGGCCCCTAACCCTAGCTGGACCAAATCTTGGAGTGAGGAAGCTGTACGGAAGAATTCTCTTCATGATCTGTCGAAGTCATGCAGATAAACCAGGTCCTCCTTCACTCCCCTCCCTGGCCCCAGGAAAGATGATGCTTCAGAATAAAAACGTGGCCTTGCATAGACAGGTGATGCCCTTCACAGCCAGCACATCACAAGAATGGAGGAGAGTGCTGTTAGCATGGAGTTCAGAGGTTTCCTCTAGGGGCATCTTATTCCAAGGATTTTAAGAGGGGAGAAAAGATCCAAGTGAATTTCCAGGGTTTTTCCTATACCTGAAACTATACATTTGTTATTCTTTACCACCTTGAAGAACATGTTGGCTGGCCTCTTCCACATAATTGGAGGCAAAGGGAAAGTGGGTGAAATGATAGGCCATGGAATTTCACCTGCTATGTCAACCAGCAGACTAGACTATCTGGAGGCTGTGCATTAAATTCCAGCAGTGCCCACAGGGCTGTGTCACAATCCATTAGCCAGGGACTTAGAGGTAAATTCATTAAAAAAGTCAGAGTTACAGTCTCCTGCCCAGCCAAATCCTCCTGCCCCTGTAACAGACTCCTCCTGAGAGACAGGATATGTTGGTTAGAATGCTTAAGAGGCCACAAGTAACAGAAAACTTAACCAAGAGTGGCTTAAACAACATGGAATTTTACCATCTCATTAAATGAGAAGTTTGGAGATAGGTTAATTTCAAGGTTAGTACAAGGGCCCCTTGATGGCACGAGGGACCAAGACACTTCCATCTTCCCACTCTGCCATTTTTAATTTCTCATCAATGGTTCCCTTCATGGCCACGGGAGGGTATAAGTTTCATGATTTGTTTCCTCATGTGACCTGGGTGATTTCTTCTTAGAGTGCTGTTGACCAGGCAACTTGTAATATTCTGTAGACAAATGGGCTATTCTAAAGGATCTGAGATGGCATCTTTCATATGTCTGAAATCTTGAAGGGTATCTAGAAGGCTAGCACTCCTTCACATGGCCTCTTCAGCTTGATGGTTTCAGGGAGTCAGGCTTCCTATACGATGGCTTAGAGTTCCCAAAGACTGTGTTACAAAAGACAGAAAATGGATGCTCCCAGTTTCTTAAGGCCCAGGCCCAGAAACTGACCTGAGAATCACAAAGCCTAAGGAGAGGGGACATAGACCCTCACCTCCTAATGGGAGGAGTGTCGAGTTAGTCATTCCTGATTCACACATAGGTTATAAGCTGTTGTAATAAAGAGACAAAAAGTATGGTGATTTAATGTAGGATATGTTTATTTCTAAATATTAATGTAGGATAATATTTCTAAATATTAATGTAGGATAATATTTAGAAATAAACATATCCTACATTTAAACAAGATAGAAGTTTATTTCCCTCACACATAACAGTTCAGAGGAGAGCAAGGCAAGACTAATGGTCTGTTTCTGCCAGAGTCAACTCTCATTTCTGGGTCCTGGACACTTGCTCTGGTAGCTATTTCTTCTTAAGTGCAGAAAAGGGAAAATTAGAATGAAGGACAGATATCTTCCTTATAAAAGGTAATCCAAAAGTTGTACACATCACTTCCATTTGTAGCACATGGGCTAAATTTTAGTCATGTGGCCACACCTGCCTGCAAGTTTTTACTAAATAGAAACTAGAGAGAATGAGTACTGGGGACAGTTACTTCTTTGTCTCTGTTGCCAGCCCCAAAAGAAATAGATGGTGGTAAATGAGATTCAGCTCTGAATAATAAAGTTGGTATATGATGTGGTTTGTGAATCAACCCTGTCCATGCAAAGAGTCTTCACATCTGAGGCTGGGTAGTGAATCACAGGGTACTCAGAACACATTTATGAGTACTGGGTCATGCACCCAAGCAGAAGCAAATACCATGCAGATGCTCCCCCCATAAGGAGTGGCTTCCCACTTGAATCTCTCACCAGATAATAATGGAAATGATCAGTTGGGTTCACTTGGTAGAGTCCTTCTCCTTAGAAATATCTGATGGCATTTCCTTACTGCATTCATCTGCTTTCTATTGCTATAATAGAATACCACAGACTGTGTAATTTATAAACAATAGTTGTTTATTTGGTTCACAGTTCTGGTGGCTGGGAAGTCCAAGAGATAGCACTGGCAACTGATGAGGGTCTTGTCATGGCAGAAGACAGAAATGATTGCAAAAGTCAGAGTGAAGTACCAGGGGCCAGACTCAATTTATAACAACACATTTTCCCAGTAATAACAATATGAATCCATTCATAAACCAATTACCTCTTTTAAGACCCCAGCTCCTAACACGGTTGCATTGGTAATTAAGTTTCCAACATATTAACTTGGGGGGGGACATATTCAAAACATAGAACTTACTCTGAACTTCACAAAGCCCACAAAAGAATCTGTTCATAAAGAATGAAATAAATAGGTCACTACATGGTTTATCAACCATAAATATATAGCAGATCTAATTATAGTGTTAAAAGCATCACCATGAGGCAGGCACATCATCCCTAGGAGAAGGTGGCATATGTCACGGGTGTTTGCTGGGCTTTCTTTGGCCTGCTTCTTGGTTCTGAGAAACTCACTGATCCATTTTTGCATCCCCCTGCAAAGCAGATTAAATGGTTGTCTTGCTTGTGTCGGAGCTAATGCTTCCATTGGGAGAGCGCTCAGTTTCTAGCTGCAGGTGCTCACGCTTCAGTCATTTCAGCCAGCACCAGCATTTGTTTCATAGATCTAAAAGCAACCCTATTCCTGTCTGCTTTATATATTGGGGTCCTGAGCATACTTTTGTTTAACAGAATGTATTTCATGACTTTAAAAAAAAAAAAAAGATTGGTAGCTATTGGCTTAGGAAGTTCCTTGGGCTCAAGGCACAGCCAGCTCTTAGTCTCTCATACATTTTTACAACTATTTTCAAGAAATAAATGGTCTTTCCACTGGCTCTTGAGGTGTAATTTTAATAATACGTTTGGGGAAATATTTGAAATGGAGTAAGTGTATTATGGCTCTAATCTTATTTATTGTTGACTCTCTTTAGCTTCTGTATGAAGAGGAAAGAAAAAAACACTTCTTTACTGAAGACACAGAATAGAATAACCAAAAAAAAAAAAAAAAAAAAACACATGGATTTTTCCATTCAAAAACACTTGTGTTTAAATATCCTCTCTTCTACTTATTAGCTCCGTGATCCTAGGCAAAATATTAAGATCTCTGAGTCTCCATTTTCTGGTGTATAATTCCTGCAATGCAGTGCTATTATGAGGATCAAATTAGCTAATTTATGGAAACCCTTAAGCATAGTGCCTAACACTATAACTATTTTTTATTGAACCCCTACTATGTGGCAGGCACTGTCTAGATCAGTGGTTCTCTCTTGGGGACTTGTTAGAACCGAAAATCCTCCATCAGGCCCCAACCTAGACCCAATGAATCGGAAACTCTGGGAGTAGGGCCAGCAAGATATTTATAAGCCCTCCTTGTGATTCTGATACACACTAAAGTTTGTAAACCACTGGTCTAAGTATGCAAGAAATGAAAAATATGATTATCACATTCATAGCACACTACGGCTAATAATTTGTGCCAAAACAAATACAGATATGCTCTCTTCCATTATGCTGGATGATAGCCCCAAGGTCTTCAATGACTTAGTCATATCTGTGATGGAGAAGCATGAATCCTATGTATTCAACTTTGATATGAGGACAATTAATGACACTGTCAGGGTGGGGGAAGGGGAGAGCAGACGGGAGGGGGGTGGGGAGGAAAAGAAAACAGCAACTAATTCTCACGTAAGTTGGATTTAATTTTGACCAAAGTACATTATTTGAACAATAATTTTTAATTCAACTTGTGAATATATTGTTTAGGATATTGCATCCTCATTTATAAGTGAAATATGTTTGTAATTTCCCTTTGTAAGAATATATTTTTTCCAATTTTAGTATCAGATATAACCAGATGAAGTAGAATGAATTTGAAGTATTTCTTCTTTTTCTATTGTCTATAAGATTTGGCTTGATCTGTTTTTTGAAATTATCTTCTATTTTTATTTATAAATATTAGATGTCTATTTTTTGAGACTTTGGAAAAATAAAAAAATAAAAAAAAATAAATTTTAAAAGAACCATTCTTTACAAAGGGATGGAATAGAAGAGCTTTGGGAAAGCCAAATATCTTACCTCCTTCTCTTCCTGGGTCTTTTCTTCCTCCCCCCAAGGGTCTGTCTCCTACCTGTGTCGAGCATTTTGATAAATACCTGGTGAGAATTCAGCCAATCTAGAGGGAATGCATAGCTACTCCTCAGTGTAGCCCCAGCACCTGGAGCCAGTGTCTTCCTGGCTTGACATTATGTGTTCCCACCTGTCCCCCTGATAAAATATGAGCTCCTTGGGGTCAAGAACTATGTCTTAATTATTTCTGTGTGCCCAGCACCCAATACACGTAGAAGACACCTAATAAATGAGTGGTGAATGAATGAAGTATCAGCCCCAAATCAGATGGGCATTTGTTCCTACAGCATTTGGGTGTTAGGCACGGCCTAGCAGCCAATATATTTCTGGTCCTGGTGACAAGTAGCCAATGGGATTGCCTAGAGACCCATGAAATGTTACCTGAGCCATGCCCTCATCTATCCATTGACTCAGTTCTGTGCTACAAGGAAAGCTGTGTGACAATCTCATGGCAGATCAGAACCACACTAGGAACAGCCTAGAAAAACAAACTACAAATATCCATTTCTTTTCTCTGTCATAATCTGTTTTCTTAGTTGCTGGCAAAGTTGAAATGAGCTGTCTGTTGACAATTTGGATAGAATAACTTTTCTGTTTCATGAATTCTGAACAGCAGAGGACTGAATTCTGCTCTGAGCTGAGGAAAAATAACAAAGCATTTTGTGGGGCAGGTGGGAATGGAGCACGGTCTTAGCTGCAGACATATTTGGCCCTGCTTTGGGGCTGTCTCTGAACTTATTCCTGCATTCCAGGTCTTTTCATGCTAGCTAGGTGCAGAAAGCCATCCTGTTCCCCACCCTATCCCCACCCATGGCCACCTATGCTGGAAGCCATTCATCTAACCCACTTATAAGAACCAGGATGAATGTAGATTTCTTCTTCCACACATTAATGTATAGAGCCTTCCTATTTCTTCTCATTGCAATGTTCCCACCTGCTGTAGTCACATTCAGCTTTATTGAAAAGCAGCAGGGAATTCATTCTTAGCTGGAAAATTTTTATAATTAAATGCAAACAATGAGGAAAAAGTTATCCTAGTTCTATTCTCTCTCTAAATCAAAGTATGGATGGTATTAGGGGTTGAAGCAAGGGGCCCCATAGTAAGAAGAGTAGGTACCCACTAAGAGTTGAAGGGGAAGAAATCCGTGTAGATGGTAGGAGTTAAACCATGTTCAGAAATTCCCTTAATTATCTGGCTTACATGTGGGCAATGGCCAAATTCCAATCATAACAACTAGAGTGTATCCTCTAAAGTTGGATGTCTCTTATAAAACTTCCATCTGTTTGTCTTATATTGTAGCCTGGCTGAAGAAAGATGTAGATGCAAGGGAGCGATCTGTATGGCTTATTAAAGAGGGTAGTCAGAGAGAAGGAGTTTGTCAGGGTCTTTGTGCAGTCCACGAGAGATGATAGCAGGCCAGATGACATGATCTGTTGATCTGCAAGACAGCTCTCTCCCCGTAATGGAGGTAAATCCATTTGCCTTAGATAGCTCCATTGCTCTATCCATTAACAACCATTCAGCCAAACCCCTTTGCTTCAACTCTGTGCTCTCCAGGCAATGTTCTGTAAAGATTATGGTATCTCAAAAAGACTTTCCTATACATGATGGCCCTGCTGCTCAGCACCAATGAGTTTACATAGTATCCACTGGTCTTTCCCATTTCTCACTGTTGGCAGTGTTTTCTACATCTTGAGAGTCTAGGTAGTGTGAGCCAGTTCCTCTTGTTGATCCCCTCTGCTCCTGCAGTCAAAATCAAGTTCCTGACCCAGGAAAGGATAGGACCACACTCCAGACACAGTCCAGCCAACACTATAGGTGATATCTCTCTTTAATTCAACAGTGTGAAGGTGATTTTTCTTCCCTAACTCTGTCTTCTAAGGGCCAGTGTTAAAGTTAAGTAATAATTGTAGTCTTTTTTTTTTCTTTTTAAATTTTTACCAAGGTGACATTGTTAGGTTTTTGTAAGAAATCCTTTGAAGTGGTCTTTTTTCTCAAATGGTCTAATTTTTGTTCACTGTATATTTGAAAAGGAATTCAAATTGCTGGTGATAGAAAATGAAAACATGACAAGCTATAAACTCTGACCTTAAAAACGTCTGTAATATAGTGTCATAAAATATAATTAGAAATCCATTTCAACATCACATTACAGATCTATGACTTAAAGGTAATTTCTGTCATTTGAATATGATGGTGAGCTGATGGCTGAATTGGATTCTTAAAAGAAAAACAATTTCTCCTGCATTAGGAGTTATTAATTTAATTGAATAATATCTGGATCATACTTATGGTAATGGTAACGTTATTATCCATTATCTTGGTGATGTTCACATCACTGTTTCCAGGAAAAATATAGCCCATTAAATGGACGGAAGGACTAAAATAGAAAAAAAGCTGCAAGCTTTTCATAGCTCATTATTCCAAGGTCAGGACAAAGGAATGGCCCTGACCTTGAAGTGTGACAGGAAACCCAACCTGAGCTAAATGCCTAAAAGAATTTCAAGAGAAGTCCTTTCAGCGATGGCAGAGTACACTGGGTTTCCTTAAAATGTCATTCTGAACATTAGCATTCATTCACTCATTCATTCATTTATTCGCTTACCCACCCATTTGTTCAACCAACATATTTTGTGCACCCTCCTGAAACCATGAATAGTGACAGATTATGGGAAAACAAAGATGATTTAACCAAAGAAAAAGGATCAAAGCTTACTGAAACATTATTGAGCTAATGTCTGCTATGTTTCAGACATTACAGTGGGAGATTGTAGACAATATCTTATTTATTCTTCATTGAAACCAATAAGCAAGGTAGAGTTATTATACCCATTTTATACATGAAGAAGCAGGCAAAGCGACTTGCCCAATGCCTCATAGCTAGCAAGAGAACTTTACTGCCCCATTTATCACACTGTATTATAATTTTTAAAAATGTCCTTATATCCTAAGTCCAAATTCCATGCATAGTGGAGATTGTCTTATTTCAAGGCATAGATAGTCTCCACTATGCATGGAATTTGGACTTAGGATATAAGGACATTTTTTAAAATTATAATACAATGTGATAAATGGGGCAGCAAAGGCACAATAACGGGGGGCAAGGCAGCTGCAGTAGTGAAAGCCTGGTTTCCACTCTGGAGCCTCCCTAACATCTTTGGGTAATGGGAGATGTCTAGGTAGTCCCAATGTCCCCTCCAAAGCTCCCCTCCACCATTACCCCAATCACTCAACTCTCTCTCCATCTCCTCCTTATCAAAACCCTTCTCTGTTCCCTCCAATCTTCCCAAGAGAAGGGCATTTGTTCCTCCACACCACATATAACAAAGGGTAAGAGGAAGTGTCATCCTCTACCTCAAGCCTGTCATCTCCTCACATCACATCTTAAGAAAGGACACTGATCCTTTGACGTCCTAATGCAGCCATACCGGCCTCTATCCTCCTGGTCTGTGCCACCTCCAAGTCGTCGCTGAAGACTTTGTCCCCGGGATCAATGTCTTGTCCCATGCAAGTCAGCAGCTCTTACTGGAATTGGGACCACTTTCAGCTGGAGTGAATACTGGAGCCGTGTTGATGCCGTAAGATCTTCTGTTGTCCCATGAAGTCACTCAGGAACTCAGTGGCAACTGATGCAATGGTATAGGCTATTTTCAAATGAATCTATCTGATAACCCTTGGTGTATGTACAAAAAAGAGTTTCAAACCATGCCTTTTCCCATTATAACATTTATAATCTCTCCTTTATTTTGTCCCTGTGCCACTACTTCCATTACCATCATAACCCAGGCCTCATCAAGCTGTGGCAGATGACAGGGGCATTACATGGCAAGGGACCTGATTCGGAAATCTGTATCCTCAGAGGTTGTACTTCATCATCTGCTTCTTGAGGTGTCTTAATATTTTGAGACATATGACAAATTTCAATATGCTATTCCATTAACTAGAATATCCTTGAGAATGTTTTAAAAACTATAGATTTCTGGCCCAGTGTGATGGCTCATACCTGTAAGCCTAGCACTCTGGGAGGTCAAGGTGGAGGATTGCTTGAGGTCAGGAGTTCAAGACCAGCCTGAGCAAGAGAGAGATCCTCCTCTCTACCAAAAATAGAAAAAAATTATCTAGGGATCATGGCACATACGTGTAGAGTCAGCTACGCTACTGTGGGGGGGCTGAGGCAGGAGAACCACCCAAGCCTAGGAGTTTGAGATTACAGTGAGCTCTGGTAATGCCACTGCACTCTAACCAAGATGACAAATAGATACTGTCTCAAAACAAAATATATATATGTGTGTGTGTGTGTGTGTGTGTGTGTGTGTGTGTGGAGATTTCTGTGTTCCACTAGAGATTCTAATTCAGTAGGTCTAACATGGGATCTATTCATTAAGTAGATTTTAAAAGTCTTCAGCTGATTCTGAAGCACAACTAGTGGCGGGAAGGGTTGGGCATTGACCTACAACTGTAGCCCTTAAATCTGGATGTCTACATCTTGAGACTGAGTGTCTTGATTCCTCCCTCATCCGTATGTTTTCCATTATTAGATCAGAAAAATACCTTCAGCCTCCAGCCTAAACTCCCTACTCCTCTCCAGTAATATGCTAGTAAATGTTTAGCAATAAGCTCAGAGAAGAAAAAAAAAGCCCTGGTTTACAGTCTTCACCAGTTTCCATGGTGTAAACACTCCCACCATGGCCAACTTCAAGCTAGTGATGTCACTGAACACAGAGTTCAATGCGTACCAGCTTATCACTGTCATGCTTAGCCTCTACTGATTCCCAAGGATCAAACACCTCCTGCCCGAGAAACAGAGGTCTCACCAGAGCCTCTCAAGAGGTGAGTTGCCTCCATTTTTTAAAAGAAAACACTCTTGGCATAGTAAAAAGTGGGAAAAAAGTGCTATTAGAGTATTGACAAAATTGGGGTAATGCTTGAAGACAAAAACACATTGTAATAAAATCATACTAATCTCAAAATGAATAAGAGTTATAAAACATCATTTTTACTTCCATGTAGATGGGTTGACAAGTCGGGAGCAGGACATGTCAAAAGCTGCAAGAAGAGCTTCTTCACTCAGTTCTGCTGGGGTATCTCCGTGACTCTGGAGATAGAGCCAGACCCTTATCTGACGCTTTGTAGGTGTAAAAACTGGGGTGAAGGCCCCCCAGTCCTGTCCCACTCTTCCCCCCAAATACTCACCCCCTACCTGAAACCCACGAGAGACCCTGAACATATTTTCTCCCTCCTGCCTCTGTTCTTTGCTTCTCAAGAATTTCTAAAACCAAGTGCCCTACGTCTGGACCTCATCTGGGTCGCAAAATAGCCAAGTGACAAGAATTAAGTATAATAAGAAAACACTGGGGAGTCCAGCTCCCTTCTGCACCACTGAGGATCTGCAGTTAGTTACTAATGACAGGCTCTTTCATCTGGCTCCAGTCTAGCAAAAGATCTGGCAGAGAATTCTTTCTGGCTTTCATTTTCCTTTTTTCTCTGAGCCACTTCTGGCAGGAACATTATAAGCAAATCAAGTCTTCATCAGTTGAAGCTCATGTGAAGGCTCTGGAGCTGCTGCTGATCCATTCATTTGTTAAACAAACATTTATTTAATACCTCCCTCGTGCCAAAGCCTGTACCAACAGCGAGGAAGAGGGATATAGAGAGAAGATGAGTAACACAGCTCCCCCCACCCCTTCAAGCACGCAAAGGGGAGAAAAGATAAATGATATGTAAGGGAATAAGTGCAGTGCAGTGAGGCAGATCCCATGACAGGGTCAGCATAGGGAACCTTGGGAGCACAGAGTGGTCAGGAAAGCCTTGAATTGCATTCTATTTTTTAGTAGAGGTGGAATCTTGCTCTTGCTCAGGCGGGTCTCAAACTCCTGAGCTCAAGCAATCCACCCGCCTTGGCCTCCCAGAGTGCTAGAATTATAGGCATGAGCCACTGCGCCCAGCCCTTGAACTGCATTCTAAAGGTCAAGTGGGCATGACCTCATTGAGAAAGAGTTAAAAGGCGTCTCAGGGAGATGGTGGTCGATGAGAAGGTACAGAAGCTAAAATGACCAAACAAAAAAGAAACCCCACTGTTCGATTCAAGAAACTGCAGGAAGGATAAAGGTATCCTAATGATTTTGCTTTTGATTTTAGAGGACCTTGGACTTGGATTCCAGTTCTGTTGCTTATTAGCCACATGAATGGGAATGAGTTGGTCAGCAACCTTTCTAAGCCTCAGTCTTCTCATTCATAAACCTCGCCTTATAAGACTGTTACTCAGTAGATGAGATAATATATGTAGCACACTCTGCTTAGCATATAGGCCACACTCAGTACTTGGTAGCTAGTTTGATGATAAAGATGAAGATGAGGATGGTGGTGGCTGGAGTAAAGGGTACACGTAAGATGCAGGGTCAGGGGAGAGATCTAAGGATGGGGAAGGAGAAGGACCAAAGGGTGATCTCTTGTGTTCCATGCTAGAAATAGTAGAGTTGGACTCTTATCTCTAAAGCCAAAGGAAAAATTTCAAGAAGTGGAATAGCCAGGTCAAGTGTATTTTTGAAAACGTTTCCTCTGATAGATTGGGGGGGGGGGGGGGGTATAAGAATGGAAGTGGAAACTAAGCAAGGAGGCTCATGAGCTAATATGAAGGCAGCATGGTGGGGAGGGGGTGGCCATGGCCTGTCCAGAGTGGGGCTGAGGAAGACATTATTTATGATTTCTGAGACTTTTACATGTGAATTTTTCTTTTTTTTTTCTTATTTTATTTATTTATTTATTTAATCATAGCTGTATACATTAGTGCAATCACCTGTACCCATCTAGGGTGCATCTTTCTTTATTTCTTATCTTTTCTCCTTCCTCTATGAACCAAAAACCTAGTTTCAGACCTTGGTTTGATCTTGCTTTTAGGTTCTCCTATGAAGCATATCAAGGTGTATTTTTAAACAAAGAGAGTACTTAATTCTTTTCAAGAGATATTATGGTGCCAAGTGTTAAATTCCCTACCTTTCTCATTTCTTAAGATTTAAGAAATAACACTTCATTCAGGATTTTTTTTTTTTAAGATTTCTCTATATAGTATTCTTTCCTATATTTTTGCTTGAAAAGCAGAAACCATGATTCCCAGGATCACCAAAAGGAAATTTAAACTTCTATCTTCCTATTAAAAATATATTATTTTATTTTATATATTTTTTTATTTTTTTCACATATACGCGTGTTTATTAGGTTTCCACTTTTGCCTTCACAGAATTAAAAAGGCTTACAAGTTTATAACAATAACAATGTTTAAGATAAGGACTAGAAACAAAAACCTCGTAAAGTATGAACGACAATAAATATATTCAGAAAAGAAATCAGACAATTGCTGCATCGAAATATTAAACAACAATAATAATAATGCAAAGAAAGTAACATTCACATTGTCAGATAAGAGTATGTCTATTATAGAATGCTTTGACTCTGAAGTTCAGTATGGAGTCATCAGTTAACTTCTTATTTTTTTTTTCAAAGTCTCAAAAAATAAACAACTAATATTTATAAATAACAGTAAAAACTAATTTCAAAAAACAGATCATGCCAAATCTTATAGACAATAGAAAAAGAAAAAATACTTCAAAATCATTCTACTTAAGCTGGATACTCCTGTTATTAAAATTGGAGAAGATATATTATTATGAAGGGGAAATTACAAATATATTTCACTTATAAATGAGGATGCACTATCCTAAACAACATGTTAACAAGTTGAATTAAAAATTAATATTTAAGTAATGTACTTTGGTCAAAATTAAATCCAATTTATATGAGAATTAGTCACTATTTTCTTTTCTTTTCTTTTTCTTTTCCTTGCCCACACCCCCTCCCTCCTTCTCTGTCTAGTCTCCCCTTCCCCCATGCCCCACTGTGTCATTAATTGTCATTAATTGTCCTCATATCAAAGTCAAATAGACATTTGATATAATACTTGATATAGGATTCATACTTCTCCATTCCTGTGATGCTTCACTAAGAATAATGTGTTCCACCTTCATCCAGGTTATATTGGAAAAATGGTTTTAATTATCTTTTACTTTAGAATAATTTTAATTACTAGAAAAGTTGCAAAGATTTTGGAATTCACACATCCCATTTGACTAGCTTCCTCTAATATTTATTAACATTTCGCCTGAACATGGCGTGTCTGCCAAAACTAAGAAAGTAACATCATTACAATATTATTAACTAAACTACAGATTTTCCTTTGGGCTTTACATGTTTTTTGTTTTTTTTTTTTCCCCCACTAATATGTTTTATTTTTTCCAGGAAACTACATTGTGTTCAGAGAGCTACTTTTAGGAAAGTGGTTGAGTCACAATGGCTGTGTCTGCATCGGACCCTTGAAATGAAGTTTGTCATTATTTCTTCTCTGTTACCAAAATGCCACCATTACTCATGAGTAGCATCACAATATTAGGGTGTGTGGCTGCTTTGAAATAATGACCCCTCCCTTCTCTGGGGTGTAATGATTCTGGGTAAGTAATTATATCACCTTCCCTCTGAGCAAAATATTTAATTAGACCACATATCAGCTCTCAAAAAGTTAGGTTGTTTTTAGTAAAGAATTTTGATGCATCATAGCATAGAAGATGAATAAGGTGTGGATTCTCATTCTAGGGGTAATTCATGAAAGCTTGATATTCTTAAATCACATAGTAAGAGCTGATCTTCTGTTTTCTAACCATTGTATTCAAAATGTAGCATATCACTCAGAAAACATGTTCCTTGGGCAATGTATCAGACTAACATCTTACTTACTATGTGCCTGGTATCTTTACCAAGTTAGCTAGAATTCAAAGTGAAACAAAATAAAACTTCATCTTAAGAGCCTTGAAAACAAAACACAACAAAAACCAGTTCTCTGGTGAGAAATAAGAGAAGGCGTTTGACGAAAATATGGAGCTCCTCAACACACCAATGTACACCTTGTGCCTGAGAAAGTAAGGGTGGTTCTCAGGATTTTCCAGACATAATTTGGCCAAGATTGAAAAAAAAAAAAAAAAAAAAATAAAACATTTTAAATTTTCATGTAGAAAAAAACATGAAAAAATCAGGACAAAATATTCACAATTTTTAAACAGAAAT
>CAUYPK010091692.1:0-35475 GCA_963574355.1 Loris lydekkerianus | reverse complement strand
TCTGGCATAACAGCTGTGGCTTTGAAGTTGGGGGCAGGGTACCCAATTTTGGCATTTCCTGAAGACATTTTGCTATCAGAAGTTCAGCCAGAGAAGTCGTGGACGACTAAGAAGCCCCACAGCAGCCAGGAAGAAGACTCCCAACCTGTGCCTCTTTAGAGGACAATTTAAACCATTCACATTAATTGAGAATATTGATAAGCCTTTTGAGAGTCCAGTGGACATTTTTAATCCTTTTGCGACTGTGGAAGTTGGAATTTGATCAAAAATTATTTGGGTGTGTTTACTTTTGTGGTGGAGAATTACGCTTGTCTTTATGGAGGAAAGGTCTAAGAATGTCCTGGAGAGCTTGTTTAGTTTTGGCAAATTTCTTCAACATGTGAATGTCATTGAAGTATTTAATTTCTCCATCATAAATGAAGCTCAGTTTAGCTGGGTACAGGATCCTGGGTTGAAAATTATTTTGTTTTAGGAGATTAAAAGTCGATGACCATCCTCTTCTAGCTTGAAAGGTTTCATCAGAGAGATCTGCAGTTATTCTAATATTCTTTCCCTTGTAGGTAATGGTTTTCTTTCGTATGGCAGCTTTCAGAATTTTCTCCTTCATATTAACTTTAGTGAAATTGATTATGATGTGTCTGGGGGATGTCAAATTCGGGTTGAGTCTTGCTGGAGTTCTGAAACTGTCTGCAATCTGAATTTTGCAATCTCCTGGCATGTCTGGAAAGTTCTCCTTCATAATCTCATGGAGAAGAGACTCTGTGCCTTGTGAAGCTACTTCATCACTTTCGGGGATCCCTATAAGATGAATATTGGTTTTCTTCTAATTATCCCAGAGCTCTTTGAGACAGTGGTCTGCTTTTGCTCTCCATTTCACGTCTTCTTTGAGGGGTTGGGAGCTTTTGAAAGTTTTGTCTTTAGTGTCAGAAATCCTTTCTTCTGCTTGCTACATTCTGTTATTGAGGGAGTCTTCTGTGTTTCTAAGATCTTTGAGGGATGCAACTTCTTGTCTCAATGTGTCCAAATCTTTGGTCATTTGGTCTTTGAATCCATTGAATTTTTGAGATAACTTTTAGAATTCTAATTCGATCTTGTTTGCTATCCAGATCCTGAATTCAATTTCTGACATCTCAGCTATTTGTTCATTCATGGGGTCTTGTGCTGTTTCTGCCCCCTTGGCAGAAATCCTTGGGGGAGTTGATCTACTCTGATTATTCACATTGCCAGAGTTTTACTGTTGATTTCACCTCATGATTGTTTTTCACCATTGCCTCTGGCCGTTCTCAGAGTTGGGGAGGTGTCTCTCCAAGATTAGACCCCAGTAGGATCACTTTATTGTTGCTGGATCTTTGTAGGGAGTGACCCTGTGTAGTTTCTCTGCGGCTGCTTTAGCTATGGAGTTCTGGTTGTGGAAGCAGCTCCGGTGTGTGACACACCCATATCCAGCAACAGGGCTGGGGGTAGTGCGCACAGTTCTGGGAGTATCTGGCTCCCAGTGACTTTGGCACAGAGAGCCCAAGGCTCCAGCAGTGTCTGGCCAGGAGAAGGGCTCTGCACAGAAGTAGGGAGGGCTCCAGAGGGCACGCAGCTACCACAGTCCCTGGCCAGATGAACGGGCTAGTGTGGAGGCTGGGAGGACCCAGGAGGGAGGACGCAGGGTTGCGTGGCTCTCACAGTTTCTGGTCAGGGAATGTGGAGGCCTGGTGGGTGCGGGCCACTGTTCAGGTGTCACTGCACAGCTCTTATAGAGGTCTGGGCGGCACCAAGCTCAGGAGTTTGAAGTTGCTATGAGCTGTGACATCACGGCAATCTACCCAGGGCAACCGCCCAAGGCTCCAGTGTGCCAAAACCGCCTCACTCTGCCCCTAAGGATTAAGGCTGTAAGGCAGCTCAGACCCCGCTTTTAGGCTGCTCAGTCACTATGTTACTTTGTCCTGCCCAATTTTTGCTCTGGGGGCCTGAGGGCATAGCTTGCTGGGGCAGTTTTTTCACAATGGCTTCCTATGCCCAGCTCAGTGGCTCAGTCTGGGGCCCTAGACAATGCCCAAAGTTCTCCACACTCCTGCTCAAGGTCTCCCCAAGGCAGCTAAACTGAGCGCAAAGTCCAAGAACACCAAAACAGTTCACAGGTAAGGTCTTTCTGGTTTGCGGTCTCACGGCTGCTTGTACTCACGGTTGCTGGCGTGATTAGGTCGATTGAATACACGTAGCTACTTGCCAGTTTTCCACTGTTTTCATCCTCCTCCTGGGGTCCAGAAGTCCCTTGCTGGCTCCCTGTTTTCTCAAAAGGGTGATCATAGGCAGATCCCGCCGGCCAGAGATGCCTGGAGTCTTGTCTCCCCAGACTTGCCGTGCCCAGTTGCAGGGAAGCTGTTACTTGGCCGCCATCTTTAATCTCTAACTTTGGAAGACATTATTCTTATTATAGCATCACAAGAATGGAGAAGCATAAATCCTATGTACTCAATTTTGATATGAGGACAATTCATGACAATTAATGACACTGTGGGGATGGGGGAAGGGGACAGCAGACAGAGAAAGGAGGGAGGGATGGGGAAAGGAAGAGCAGAGAGAGGGAAGGAGGGAGGGAGTTGGGGTCTTGGTGTGTGATAAGCCTTTTGGGGGAAAGACACAATTGTAAGACTTTACCTAACAAATGCAATCAGTGTAACCTGTTCTCTTGTACCCTCAATGAATCCAACAATAAAATATATATATGTATAGACATATAATTTTAACACACTTTTTTCTTTCTTATAGGGTGTCTCTTGTTTGACTCCCTCTGTATATCACATAAGCACCCTCTATTACTTTCCTGCTACAAATCTCAGAAAACTAATCAAATTTCTGTCTCAGCTTCAATTACAGAAACTAATCAAATATTAAATTAATTGCCAGATGTGGTGGCTCATGCCTGTAATCATAGCACTTTAGGAGGCTGAGGTGGGTGGATTGCTTGAGTTCAGGAGTTCAAGACCAGCCTGAGCAAGATAAAGATCCTATCTCTACTAAAAATAGAAAAACTAGCCAGGTGTTGTGTCAGGCACCTATAGTCCAGCTACTTGAGAGGCTGAGGCAAGAGGATCTCTTGAGCCCAAGAGTTGGAGGTGTTGTGAGCTATGACACCATGGCACTTCTACCAAGGGTGACAGAGTGAGACTTTGTCTCAAAAAAAGTTAATTAATATAAAAAAATGGGAAAGACAGAGTGGAAATCTTTAGATGATTATTAAGAAATAGGGCAAATAAAACAGATACTGATGGGATTGAAAGAAAGTATTAATTCAGCACCATGGAAGGTCAGAATAATCAACACATTCCCCAGACAATACAGGGCTCCAGTTTGCATTAGTTTGAAAAGTCTAAGGCAAATTTTAAAATGAGAAGCCTCACATAAAATCACCTAGGGTAACAGTGGAACAGATTAATCAAGATAAAATTTGAAAAAAATGACTAGGGTCCGCTATCTTTAATACTTGTTGTGAACCTACATGAGTAGGTAAAATGTTCAGGAGGTGGAGAAATTTCTGGGCCTCCTTGATGGGACAGCCTCATGCACGGGGGTACCAAAGCACATCAATGAAGACCTAACTAGAGCTACAATTGAAACCATCCTTACAGATTGACGAAGAGGTCAAGAACTAGAGGCAAGAACTAGAGTAAAAGCCCCCAAAACTCTGTGAAGGAATAGGCCTAGCTAAAACAATGATAACAGTCAGCCACTGCTCCCTCTTTTGCTTCTCTGCAATTGCTGCTCTGGAGAGCACAGTGGTAGCTGTAAAGATTTTTAACTTTTCTCCATAAATAACATCATCTGTTCAGAACCTAGAAGTCGTTTTTTGAGATATCTTTCAGGTCCTGCATCCCAGTGGATTGACTGACCCACAAAACCAAGAAACTGACTCAACTGGTCTTAGATCCCTACTCAAGGAACTGCGTTCCAGTGAATTGGCTGATGCACCCAGACAGCAGCCCACAGGAAAGCACCCGAAACCAGCCAGTCAACAGACCCTGATTGCCTAATGCTCTCACCACCAAACTGTCTTTAGAAACCCTGTCTCCCCACTTAGTGCTAAATGGAATAAACTTTCTCTGCAGTCTCTGGACATTGGCTTCCTCTTGGGCAGCAGGCAGATGAACCTGGCTGGGTGGCAAATCAATTAGATGGATAGAATATGAAAGTGTTAGGGTTGACTAGATTAAGGTAGAAAACAGAATAAAAATGGGAATGTTTAAATAGAAAGAAGGCTGTGTGATGAGTATTTATTTACAAAAATAAATAAAATATAGACCCCATTCCTAGGGACTTTCCCATCTGTCTGCAATCCAAAATAATTTTGTTTGTTTGAGACAGTCTCACTTTGTTGCCCTAGGTAGAGTGCCATAGCATTAGCCTAGCTCACAGCAACCTCAAACTCTTGGGCTCAAGTGATCCTCTGGCCTCAGACATCCCAATAGCTAGGACTACAGGCACCCACCACACAACGCCAGCTATTTTTAGAGTCTCACTCTTGTTCAGGTGGGTCTCAAACTCCTAAGCTCAGGCAATATACCCTCCTTGGCCTCCCAGAATGCTAGGATTACAGGCATGAGCTACTGCACCCAGCTTCTAAAAGAAATTTTTTCAATTTTATTTTTTAGTTGAGTTTTTTTTTTTTTTTTTTTTTGAGACAGAGTCTCACTTGGCACCCTTGGTGGAGTGCCATGTTGTCTTAGCTCACAGGAACCTCAAACTCTTGGGCTCAAGCGACTCTCTTGCTCAGCCTCCTAAGTGGCTGGGACTATAGGTGCCCACCACAACACCTGGCTGTTTTTTAAGAGATGGGATCTCACTCTGGCTCAGGCTGGTCTCTTGAACCTGTGAGTTCAGGCAATCTACACGCCTCGGCCTCCCAAATGCTGGAATTACAGGCATGAGCCACTGTGTCCTGCTCACCTCAAATTCTTGGGCTCAAGTTTCTCTTATGTCAGCCCCCCAAGTAGCTGGGACTACAGGCACCCACCACAAAACGTGGCTAGTTTTTTCTTTTTTTTTCTTGTAGTTTTAGTAGAGACTAGTTCTCACTTTGCTCCAGCTGATTTCAAACTCCTGAGCTCAGGAG
The DNA here is from genome assembly GCA_963574355.1 of Loris lydekkerianus. NCBI lineage: Eukaryota > Metazoa > Chordata > Mammalia > Primates > Lorisidae > Loris > Loris lydekkerianus. The sequence continues at coordinate 30,374 of CAUYPK010091692.1, read as the reverse complement.
CCACCTTGGCCTCCTAGAGCGCTAGGATTACAGGCATGAGCCACCATGTCTGGCTGCACATAGATCCTTACATGCATAACATTTTTTACATCTCTCTGTCCCACTTACTAGTTCCTATCTATGTTGTTTCATAAACATAAATTTGCACTTAGTCAAATTGCAACATCTTTAAATGCCTTCTGAATTATAATTATCTTTTTCTTAATAAAGAAAACATTTTATGACTTTCTTATCTTTTTTATGGATAAATCATATATTTGTATATTTGACTCACTTTGTATATAGTATGACATATATATTAACCAGAAAATTTAACTCCCAGTAATCCCAAACCTTAGTGAAAACCTGGAGAGCAAGAAATTTTGAATTGTCTGACATATATCAATAATTTATAGAAGAAAAACATTTTATAATTTTAGGAATATTTCCCTATAACATAATGTTCCTGTTAATTGGAAATGACCTAGACATTTAATGATTATGTATTATTTCATCTGATATAAGATTTTGGCTGGGCATAGTGACTTATACCTGTAATCCTAGCACTCTGGGAGGCTGAGATGGGAAGATTGCTTGAGACTAGGAGTTTGAGACCAGCCTGAGCAAGAGTGAGGGGGTCTGAAGTTGGAGTTTTTCTAGTCTGAAAGTTGGCAAAGGGACAAACAGGTGGGCTGAAAGTTAGCAATTAGAAGCAAGAAGAAAATTGACAAAAGAAGCAAAAAGCAAGTGCAGATTCACGATGTCTTTTACAGAAGCAAACCTTGCAACTTAGAGGATTAGCAAATACCGTAGGTAATATACAGGTCAGGTAAAGCAAATCTGGCAACACATCAAGCAGATCTGGCAATTAGTGAATAAGTAAAACAATTTGTCACAGCACTTAGCTTGTTAACTCTCATCATGACAGCAGTTGGCCCATTGGTTATCTTGTTCTGTTCCACCCTGATCTCGACTGATCTAAGAGTAATAGCGGCGCCTGTCGTCATTTCAGAATTATGGTATTCTCATCTTTTGTCCTTTCATCTTTTATTCTACACAGCCCCCTGGTGCAAGTCGGTGGCAGGCAGTATCCATCTTACAGGGGTGATGAGGCTGCTAGCACCCATCTCATCCCCAAGCCTCTGGTCACTCATATTCTGCTCAGAATAAACTTCCTTACATTATTTTATACAGTTTGGGTGTTTTCCCGTTAGCATGTCAATTTAATTCTTAAGACCTGCTCCCAAAACCTAGAGGGTTAAGAGGGAAACAAATTTTCCTTACAAATATTTCCTCCTGTCCTTCTAAAAGTTGTTCTACCTGTCCTGCACAGACAGACACTCACCAAGGCAGCACCAACAGCTCCATAGCATTGGAGAGATTTCCCCAAGAAGCTCCCCCTGTGCTCCCTGTCACTCCCAGAGACAAGTGAAGGAAACGGCATCTATTCTTCGGTAAAGACTACACAGACGAGAACAACTGCCAGTTGCAGGAAATAGACGGTTCCTCTGCTGCTCACAAAGAGGAGGAAACCACAGAAGCGATGGCGGTGAATAGGATGAAGCAGAAAACCGACAGCGTAGGCGGAAAGGACACCTCCCCACTCCAGCCTAACTCCAAGCCATCTTCACCCTGTAGTCATAGCACTTTACAACGGACGCCACTGCGCAAGTCCGACGTTGCACCGCGACGCCTTCTGGGGGTTGAAATGCAGGGTGGCCACGGCGTGGAAGGTGAAGAAAGACTTCCGAGGGGGCCACGGATGGAATCAGATTTCTAGTGGGTCGGGGTTCGTTTGAACCACCGCTCAGTCCTCGCTAGCTAAAACAGATAATAATTCCCTGTCCCTGTAGCATTTCCTCAGACCCAGCAGCAGCGCCAATCCCGCTTCTCCGGCTGCGTCCCCAGTCCCACCCCTCAGCGTTCGGGGGCGGGGCCTTCCTGGGGGCGGGGCGTCTCGGGCTTCCTAGTGGCGCGCGCTTCCACTCCGCGTGTCCGAGGCTTCCCGTGGCCGCCAGCGGCCTGTTGTTTTCCGGCCCGGAGGCGCACTAGGGCCCAGTCCATGGACCGGGCGGCCGTCGCGAGGGTGGGCGCAGTAGCGAGCGCCAGTGTGTGCGCCCTGGTGGCGGGGGTGGTGCTGGCCCAGTATATATTCACCTTGAAGAGGAAGACTGGGCGAAAGACCAAGATCATCGAGATGGTGAGTGCGGACAGTCGGCGCGACCAGACCTCTTAAAGGCTTAGGCTGGGCGTGCCGGCCACCCAGCCGGCCCCGCCTGCCTGCGACGCGGCTGCTCGAATGCGATGGGCCGCCACCGGTATAGCTGGTCAAACTGGGGACTCGTGCTAGCGAGCACACGGCTTGGGGGTCATCGTTGCCTTGCGTGCGGCGACTCTGCAGGCGCAGTGACCATGCTGGATCCTCAGCTGTGGCACTCGGGAGCTGGTGGTCTTTGTTGTGTCTCCATTTGAAAAAGCAATGCAGGAGATAGATGGTTCCGAGACCACCTCCCTACCTGCAGCTGCAAAACCCGTTTCTGCAAAGAGAAACTGCAGGTCCTGAGCAGGTTGCTTCCTCTCTTTCGCTCTTAACCCGCATCCGCGTCAAACCGTTGCAATTAATCCCATTGTAATTCCCATAGAGGAGCAGTTGTTTTACGTCGGGCTGCCATGAGTTAGATTATGAAAATGTGCATTATCGGAAGTGTTTACAGGAATGCCAGTCGATCCAGTAGGAATTCAGGATAGTTTCTTTTATTTTAGAATGTTAGTATTTCTTGTCTTAAACTCCCAAGAAGTATCTTTGTGTTCGGTTTTTTCTCCAACGCTCTTGTATAAATTCTTAAAATGTTTTTTGAAATTCATTTTCAATTTTGTCTAAAGAGTGTCTCCAGAACTCCATGTGAGATAAATCATAAGTAATTTTTTACAGTGTTGGAGTTGTTTAGTTTATTTTAATTCTGTTGTTTAAGTAGATCCCATACAGAAAAACAGGTTCCACGCTGACTAGCATTCTAATGTTGTTTACTGGAATGCATAATCTCGTGTATACCCCTGATCTGCGCTGTACATGTGAACATCTGGGTTCAAGTGTTTATGATAGGAAAAAAGTGAAAATTTAGTACACTGAATAATGTCATTTTAGGTTGTAATACTTGGAATTCTTCAGCATCTGTCATATGTTTAAGCTGATGAAAGAGACAATTTGTCTTCTTGGTTGGTATTGGCCTCAGGTTGACTATAGAAATACTTTTGTATTATTAAAATTAGCTGAAGGTGCAGCTGTTGGAGAGACTGAGGCAGGAGATTCATTTGAGGCAAAGAGTTCAAGAGTGTAGTGGGAGGCTCTAGTGCACTATGATGCCACTTGTGGATAGCCACTGTACTCAAGCTACCGACATGTCTCATATTCCAGTAATATTCCTGGATTTCGAATTAATTTATTTTTAAAAGGTCTCAATAACTCTAAAGGGTGATTATAACTCCTTTTCTTCATCTCTGTATACCCACAGCAGCAAATGTTTTGGGTCAGAAATTTCATTTTGGTCTTGTTGCTGTCCTGCTTAGAGATCTTTAAGGGCTTTTCTTTTGCTCACAACTCAGAGTTAATAGTGCTTATGTGTGTGTGGGAGAACCCCCAAACTAATTGTCATACCTTCCTGTATGTACTTAATCTGTTATAGCGCTTCTCTAAACCAAGTAGAATTAAAAATCAGTGTTTTCGGGCGGCACCTGTGGCTCAGTGAGTAGGGCGCCGACCCCATATACCGAGGGTGGCAGGTTCAAACCTGACCCTGGCCAAACTGCAACAAAAAATAGCCGAGCGTTGTGGCAGGCTTCTGTAGTCCCAGCTACTGGGGAGGTTGAAGCAAGAGAATCACCTAAACCCAGGAGCTGGAGGTTGCTGTGAGCTATGATGCCACGACACTACCAAGGGCGATAAAGTGAGACTCTGTCTCTACAAAAAAAAAAAAAAAAATTACTGTTTTCTTGTCTTGTTGGTTAAAAAAATGCTTTCACAAAATCCTTCAATGATACTATCATAGGAACAATTTGCTATCTTCCTGAAAAATAAAGAAGGCCCATCAGGAATATCAACTTATTTGTGCTATAGAAATCAGTCAGTATTTACATGTTTACAGGATACATTATGTACTTCAGATTGTAATTTATATGTAGCTTACTAGCACCTTTTCAATGGAAAAAGCGAAATGAGCTTTATATTATAATAACTTTTGCAATTTTAATAGGTTTTATTCTTTAAGTGAGATAAGTATTAGGCTGGGATCCAATCCTGGTTTTTATCTCTTTGTAACAGCTGTGTTTTAGGAGGCCTGCTCTGCCCATCCCCTACCCTCCTCTGCCCATTTTCTACTCTTCTCCCTCAGAAATCTGCACAAAGCCATACTGTCCAGTAGGCATAGCTTATTGGTCACAGCTAATGGAACCAGAGGTAACTAACCTAACCAAGGTAGGCCTATCCTTAGCTGCCTATGGGAACAGATGACTTCCAGGAATGATTCAAAATGATGAGTTTTACATTGAGAGACATGAGGAAGTTGCTGGTGAGCTGTGCATGCTACAACTGAAATGTCCTTTAGGACAGCAAGATAAATGTACAGAGGAAGCCAGTCAGAGAGATAAGAAGAGCCAGCTGGTGAACTGGCTGCTTGCTTCCTTCCAAACCTAATCATCCTTTTGTGTGTTCCTGAGACCACATAACTATGAGAGTTAATACACTTTATTTTTAAGTAAACTTTATTTTGTAAAAAATTCTAGATTTATGGAAAAATGGAACAGATAAGTTCTTCAGATAAGAACAGGTAAGAGGGCTCAGCGCTTGTAACTCAGTGGGTAGGGTGCCAGCCACATACACTGGAGGTGGCAGGTTCAAACCCAGCCCAGTCCTGCCAAACAACAACTACTACAACCAAAAAATAGCTGGGCGTTGTAGTGGACACCTGTAGTCCCAGCTACTTGGGAGGCTGAGGCAAGAGAATCGCTTAAGCCCAAGAGTTTGAGGTTGCTGTGAGCTGTGACAGCACAGCACTCTACCCAGGGCACCCAGGGCACCCAGAGCAACAGCTTGAGACTCTGTCTCTCAAAAACAAACAACAACAACAACAACAAAAAAAAAAAAAAAGGTAAGAGTTCTTATATATACTGTACCCACTTTCTCCTATTGTTAATATCTTACATTATGTTACAATTAATGAACAAATATTGCTCCATTGTTAAATGCTTACACTTTATTTAGATTTCCTTTTTTACCTAATGTCCTTTGTCTCTGGATCCCCACAGCATAGTCATTGTGTCTCTTCTCTCTTCTTGGCTGTGACAGTGTCTCAGACTTTCCTTATCTCGTTCTTTACAGTTTTGAGTAGTTGTGGTCAGATATTTTGTAGAATGTCCCTCAGTTGAAATTTGTCTAAAGTTTTTCTTGGTGATTAACTGGGTTATAAGTGTTTGGGAGGAAGACCACAGATGAAGTGCTTTTTCCATCACATCACATTAAGGCTCCATACTATCAACATGATTTATGACTATAACCTTGATCACATGACTGAGCTAGTATTTCTCAGGTTTTTCCACTGTTATCTCCTCTTTTATATTATGCTTTTTGGAAGGAAGTCGTTATGAGAAGTCCACATTTACAGATTGGGGAATTGTGCTCCATACCCTTGAGGGTAAAGTATCTACATAAATTAGTTGGAATTCTGGCCAGCCCCATATACCGAGGGTGGAGGGTTCGAACCTGGCCCCGGCCAAACTAAAACAAAAAAATACCCAGGCGTTGTGGCAGGCGCCTGTAGTCCCAGCTTCTTGGGAGGCTGAGGCAGAGAATTGCCTAAGCCCAAGTGCTGGAGGTTGCTGTGAGCTGTGACGCCATGGTACTCTACCCAGGGCAACAAAGTAAGACTCTATCTCTAAAAAAAAAAAAAAAATTGGAATTCTTACATATAAGAGATTTGTCTATTATCTCCCATTTATTTACTTATGCAGTCATATTTATGTCAGCATATAGATTCATAGATACTTTTGTTTGGCTTATAATATAACACTATTTTATTTTGTCGCTGAAATGTTTCCAGCTTTGTCCATTGAGAGCTCTGTCAATTGTCTCTTAGGTCCCTTTGACATACTTTCATTAAGTCAACAGACTTTTCCAACAGATAAGGAGATACTGAGTGCTAAGTAGATGACACTGTGAGGATGAAAAGGGAATAGTTAAAAAAGAAAATGAAAATACCGTTTTGTGACATGTGAAAATTATATGAAATTCAAATTTCGATGCCCTTAAGTTAGTTCTATTGGGACACAGCAGTGATTGTTCATATATTGCCTATTGCTCCTTTCATCCAACAACATGAACAAGTTGAGTAGCTGTGACAGAGACTGGATCACTTTGTGCTACTCTTGGCACATTACAGCTCTCAGTGACTCATCTACAACTTGACAGCATTTCAAGTACCACCCATTATCATCTATCTGTATAAAAAGATACTTTCAAAAATGAAATATGTAAAATCTTATTGCAGATAAGTATTACACATGAACATTTACAATAGGTTTGATCATAGGGAGTGCTAACTTTAAACTCAATTAAGTAAAATGGTACCCAAAAAGATTTTGTACTTCTCATCAGTAGACCTGTATTACAGAAAAATGCACTTAGTTATATTATTACACTTTGAATTTTGTCAATAAGGTGTGGAAGATATTTTTTATATTTTTATATAAATACCACAAGTGTGTCTCTTGGGACACGAAGTTGAAACTATTTATTGATTTAGTAGATAAATTCCTGCCTAAAATTTCGTGATATGGTTGGAGAAAGCAAAATGTATACAAAAGCAATTTATATGCATAAGCATACTAGACCAAAATGTTAGGCTTTGAAATGAAGTGTGAATACTTCTATTTTAACCATGTTTTGTTATCAAATAAACGCATGTGGTTAAAGTTAGATCATAAGTAGAAATGTCCTAGACTCATTGGATATTTGGAGCTCTCTACAAGGTCTCAGTACTTCTGTGTGTCCTGTGACTCAAGGCCTGGTACTCTGCTTTCAAGATAGAAAAACTGGTCAGCATCTCAGTGACAGGTTCAGGTTACTGATATACATAAGTAATACCAGTTTTTAAAGTTACAATGCCCATAATCCTCATGTCCAGAGCACTCTTTTCCCATGAGTGCTTCCTTTTTCAAGGAAAGTGGGAGACTAACGTAACAAAAAGATTGCTTGCAGGGTAGGGGGATATGGCACACTTCTTAGGTGAAGGACTCAACTAAAAAAAAAGAAAAAAATTACTTGGTGATGATAGGATCATTTTGTCATGACAGCTCTGGAAATGCTTAAGTAACCATAAATATTACTTTTTGTCAGATTCAATATCTTTTTGCTTAGAATGTTGGTTAAAAACATTCTTTTAAGAGATTACTGCATAGTTCACAAGATTAGATCTTTTGTATTTAGATATTTGTCCAAAGCTGTTTCATGACATCTCTGGTTACCTGTGGCCATTTCTTGGAGTGGTGCTTCTTGAGATTTTTCGGGTAGGATCTCTAATCCCCAATAGCAGAGGAGAGTGAACATTTAACACTTAGGAAATCTAGGGGGTATAGCCCAAAGTAGACTACCACATGTACTGTCTGTGATACTGTTTTAGCTTTAAAATTTATTCTAAATTTTAGAATAGTTTGCACTCTAACCCAAGATTATCAAACTAAATTTGTAATATTTTTTTAAATTGGGTTTTCCAAAAAGAAAGAAAAAAACCCCACCCCTTTGGGTTCAAATTCGTTCTCTAAGTGGGTGTACTACGTTTTCCCTTTGTTTAGGAGTTGCCACCAGGATACCGCTGGATGTCCATGAGAAGTCTAGTAAGCCTGGGAACTCCAAGTCAAACAGATCTGGCTTCAGATCCTTGCTTTTCCATTTATAAATGGTGTTAGCTTTGAACAAGTTATTTAACCTTGCTAAGTCTTCGGCAAACCACCTTTAAACACATCCCTTAGTCATTCGAAGCCTAGGTTTGTTTTCCACATCTGTAAAATGGAAAATAGTAGTATCTATCTTGAGTTGTATGAATGAATTAAAGTATATAAAACACTTAGTAATATTTGGCTCACAGGGACTGCTAAAATAAATATAGCTGTATTATACTAAAGTGCACTTATCAGCCTCTTTTCTATCGTACTGTCATCTTACGGACACTATGTGCCATGATTCTCACAGCCTGATCTTATTTTCTCTCATCTTTCTTTATGTCTTCTAAGCAATCATAATGAAAACTCTACTCTTTCCATAGCCATCCGTTTATGGTTCTCTGTACCCAACTCCTAGACTGTATAGTGTTTTGTTCCTAGGGTACAAACATATGCAGTGTATATCTGTACTGAATAATGTAGGCAGTTGTAACACAATGGTAAGTATTTGTGTATCAATATAGAAAAGGTACAGTAAAAATACAGTATAAGATACAAATAACAGTACACCTGTAGAGGGCAGCTTGGTCATAAGCTTATGGGGCCACCATTGTCTATGTGGTCCATCATTGACCAAAACATTGTTATATGGTGCATGAGTGTATTTAGAAATTTATGCATATATTTTCATACAGTAGAATTCTACATAAATGAAATAGGTGTTTGGGAATTAAATATAACATATAATTGTAAATGTAATATATAATTAAATATAATATATAATTGTAATATATAATATATATTCCTCCCTTCCCCCAACCTCTCTTGGATTCCTGTAGTTTCAAGTCCCTTCTCATATCTACTGCCCATCATTAGTATGGAATACTGAGCCACTATGTGGAGGACAGCTGCACTAGAGAGTCATCTAAACCCATCTCACACTTTGTATCAGTGAAAAATGAATTTTTTTGTGTGTGTTAAGGAACTAAGATTTTGGCGTTGTTGCTGTACTGTAATCCTCTTCGTTTACCCATTGTGCAGACTTTTGGGTCAGCAGGGTAAGGGGCAAGGCACAGAGGGACTAAAGAAATGAGATAGTTCTTACTTGACTGGATGTAGATTTGTGCTCTCTGGGCCTGCAAGATAACAGAGAAAGTTGACTTTCTTTGTCCTTCACTGCCTCCTGTTATGTGGGCAAAGCATTTCCTTCAGTATTCTCAACCTTTACTTTTTTTTTTTTTTTACTGTTACTTGTATTTATTTTATGTTGCATCTGTCTATTCCTGTGCCATAAGTTTTTGTTTTTCAGTTTCTTCTGGGATATCTTGTTCTTCTGTGCTACCTCTTCTGGTTTGGGAACAATTTGTTCCTTTTCAGTAAGGATCATCTCAGTGTGGCAGGGGGAGCTCATTTATGGGTTAATGAGTACATGAGCTTCTATAAGTTCAGCAATGCATTTTGGGTGCTTTGTTCACTTGGATATGCTCAATCAGGCGTCCTCAAACTTTTTAAACAGGTGGTCAATTCACTGTCCCTCAGACCATTGGAGGGCCGGACTATAATTTAAAAAAAAAAAAACTGTGAACAAATTCCTATACACACTGCACGTATCTTATTTTGAAGTAAAAAACAAAACGGTAACCAATACAATTCACACCTCCTCATGTGGCCTGCGGGCCATAGTTTGAGCACTCCTGTGCTCAATGACCAGAGAGTCTACATCTAAACCCTTAAGTTCAGCATTACTGTCTGCATTTATACAGCAAAAATTCAGCACTATTTTTGGGCCACCAACCCCTGTCCAGCCCCACTGTTTGGCCTGGCCAACTCCACCATGTTACAACATTGGAATGGTACACATTGGTTCTTTAAAGTGACATCCTTCAGATACTTAGTGGCTTTTCATACATGCACATACCCTTGATGGCCTGGTCAGTTTCACGTGTGTTCTTAAAGTGAAAATGAAGATTTGAGCCTCTTGACTTGCATGACTTTGAAGGGTTTTCTGGGTAAAGTGAACAGGGAACCATTTTCACAGATCACCTCAGGCCACTTAGGGGAAGAGCTCAACCTTTAAATTTTTAAATTAATCTACTCCAAACAGGCTCTCATTTGAAAGATCCCTCTCTCTGAGGTGGCTCTTTTGGACTAGACTTGTTCTCTCTCCTGTATGGTCCACATCCAGTCTTTGGAACAAACATTTGCTCATCTCTACTTCTGATAGACTTTCAGACCACAGACCTTGCAAACACAGCTACTTCTTTTCTGCTGCACATCTTTCTGTGGCACACGTCACATGTCAGTCCTCCAGAGCAAACACACTTTAAGTTCTCCAAGTGGCCCCATAAAAGTCCCCTCTTGCTACCTTGTTGAGAAGGTAGCTCTGTACCATCACTTTCCTCCTTGAAGGCAGAGGGAAAATACAAAATACAGCATAGCAACTCCTCACAGATGCTTTCTGTCATTCTCTCTAACCATTTTTATTCTTTACGTGATTGAGTACCCAAGTTCTCTCCATTTTCATTTTAGGTACTGTAGATAATTTTTTTCTTCCCCTTATCTTAGTATGATACCTGAATGCTATGGTTCCTAAATTAAACTGAGACAGGAAGGTTCCTATTTTAACATCCTGTTAGGTATGTCGAACATTCTGTGAAGTTTTTCAGATGTCTCTCTTTGCTATGGGTTGAATTATATCCAGAATTATATCCAGAATTCATGAGCCATATTTGTATTAATAGATAAGGTCTTTACAGAGGTGATTAAGTTAAAATTAGGCTATTGGGTTAGGGCCCTAATCCAGACCAATGTCCTTAAAGAAAAGGAAGAGACACTGCGGATGTCTAGGCACAGAGAGATGACCGTCTGCAGCCCAAGGAGAAGGGCTTGATTACGTATTTCCAGTTTCCAGAACTAAAAGAGTAATATGTTTCTGTTGTGTAAACTACCCAGACTGTGGTAATTTATTATGGCAGCCCCACTAAATATATCTCTTCCTTAAAAAAAATTTTTAATAGACTTTATTTTTAGAGCAGTTTTAGGTTCATAGCAAAATTGAATAGAATATGTGAGTAGAAATTTCTCATATATTCCTTGCCCCCACACGTGTGGAGCTTTTCCCATTATCAGCATCCTCCATCTAAGTAGTATATTTCTTATCATTGGTGAATCTACATTAATATAATGACACGTTTTTATTTGTTTAAAGAGGTCTACCTATATCTTTGGTTCTGTTTTATTTCTTATGAGAACATATGTCATCACTTTTTGTTTGTTTGTTTTAGAGACAGGGTCGTGCTGTATTGCCCAGGCTATAGGATAGCGGCATTTCACAGGTCCAGTCATAACACTCTACAGACCTGACCTTCTGGGCTCAAGTGATCCTCTGCCTTAGCCTCCAGAATAGCTGGAAGTACAGGCACCTATCACCGAGCCTGGCTATGTTCGCTTTTTTCTCCAAAGGGATACTGAAAAGTTATTCATACCCAGAGTTAGTGTTTAGCACTCTTTGAAACAAAACAAAAACCCTCACTCAGTCTTTCTGAGAGAAAGTAAGATTTGTCTAAATGTAGAAAGTAAGATTTGTTTTATCTGTAGTGTGAAGAAACGGAGTCCTAACATACAGAGAGCAAACGTTGTAAAATATTACATTTTATGCAAACCCTTTGTATCAGTGGATTTCAAAATGAATGTATAATCATTTGAGAGGCTTGTTTTAAAATATACATGTCATATTCTCCTGAGGTATGTATAGCATGATGTGAGGACTGCTGGGTGATATAGTTTATTTCTTGAGTGCCTAAAATATGTGTTTAACATCTTGCTTGTGCTCTATGACATATAAACAATGATAAGCCTGATTTCTACATTAATCAAAAATAAATAAGAATTAGCTCAGGTCAGGTGGCTCATTCTTGTAATCTTATCACTTTGGAGGCTGAGGTGGGAGGATCTCTTGAGGCTGGGAGTGTGAGACCAGCCTAGGCATAGCAAGACCCTGTCACAACAAAAAAATAAAAATAGATAGCAGGGCATAGTGGCATGTGCCTCAGAGGCTGGGCCAGGATGGTCATTTGAGCCCAGGAGCTTGAGATTACAATGAGTTATGGTTTTCCCACTGCACTCTAGCCTGGGTGACAGCAACACCCTGTCTCCACATAAATTAATGAGAATTATACATGGAAGGAAGAGACTAACTCCACACTTAGAGACAATGTACTTGTCTACTTAGATGATCCTAGGGAACAAATCAAAAACCTGTTAGAGGCTGAGCATGATGGTTCACACCTGTAATCCTAGCACTCTAGGAGGCCAAGATTGGTGGCTAGCTTGAGCTCAGGAGTTTGAGACTAGCCTGAGCAAGAGTGAGACCATGTCTCTACTAAAAAAAAAAAGAAAACCTATCCAGGTGTTGTGGCGGGTGCCTGTAATCTCAGCTACTCAGGAGGCTAAGGCAAGAAGGATCACTTGATGAGGAGGGCTAGTGGGGGGAGGGTATTTGGTGGGATCTCACCTCTTATACATAATGCAAGGGTATGTTTCAAAACAACTAAGAGTATATTATAAATGTCTTACCACATAAGTGAGGTGATGGTTATGTTAATTAGTTTGGTTTAAGCATTCCACATTGTATATCAAACCATCACATTGTATACAGTTATGATTTAATAAAAATTAAATTAAAAATAAAAAAAGAAGGATCTCTTGAGCCCAGGGGCTTGAGGTTGCTGTGAGCTATGATGCCATGGCACTCTACCTAGGTTGACACAGGGAGACTCTATCTCAAAAAAAATCCCCCCCCCCAAAAAAAAAAAAAAAACTGTTAGAATTAGTATGTTCATTAAAGTGAATAGAAACAAGATTAAAATCCAAAAATCTATGGCATTTTGCTATACCAGCAAAAAACCAAATTTCAACAAATTGGAAAATTCAATAGAAAAAGCATCCTGTTCACAGTAGCAACCAGAAAAAGAAAAACAGTAAAGAATTTTAAATCTTTGCCTTTGAGAGAAGTGCTCTTATCCATAAAGCTCAGTAGAAACATGCAGAAAGTGCTGTGAAACACAAGTAAGGAATAGTAATTCTGCATAGAATGTGTAAGTCGTGCTACAAAATTGTATCAGCAGTTAAAGCAGAGCCTTCAAACATTAACAGAAAGACAAGGAGAAGAGGCATTTTAGGTAGGAGGAATAACATTAGTAAAGTCAAAGGAACAAATAGTGTGGCTATATCATAAAAGGAAATACATTAGGGAATAAGAGATAGGGAATGGAATGTGGATCAAGTAACCAAATTGTAAAGGAACTTTTTAAAGTCATTCTAAAGAGTTTGGCCTTTATTTTGTAGTTATTAAGGGGTTATCAAAGGTTTTTTTTGTTTGTTTGTTGAGACAGAGTCTCACTTTATCACCCTACGTACACTGCTGTGCATCACAGCTCACAGCAACCTCAAACCTCCTGGGTTTAAGCAGTCCTCATGCCTCAGCCTCTCCAGTAGCTCGGACTACAGGTGTCTGCCACCATACATGGCTAGTTTTTCTATTTATAGTAGAACCAGAGGCCCTCTGAGAGCAGGACCTCAGGGAGGAGGCACAGGGGACGCAGAGCACAGACGGCCACTGTAAGGACTTAGCTTTTCCTCTGGCTGAGCTGGTGAGCCCTGGCAAAGAGGTGACATGACTTGACTTCTGTTTTCATAGGATCCCTCTGGCTGCTGGGTGGATATGAGGTCTTGCTCTTTTTGGGCTGGTCTCAAACTCCTGAGCTTAAGCAATCCACCCACCTCAGCCTCCCAAAGTGCTAGGATTACAGGTATGAGCCACTGCCTCAGCCACTATCGTAAGTTTTTAAACAGGATAATTACATGACCACAGCTGTGTTCTATGAGGATAAGTTAGACATGGTGGATTGGAATGAGAAAGCCTGGAAAGAAGGAAATCATTTAAGATGGTATTGGCAGTTTTCCTTGTAAAAGATGATTAAGGACCTTAAACTCTGCTACTAGCAATAGGGATGGAAGGAAGGAAGAGATCAAGAGATAAACATTTCAGAGATAAAATCACCAGACCTTGTGGTAGCATAAACTGTAGAGTCACTTTAAATTTAGTCTCTCATTTATCAAGCCACATGACCTTGGGCTAGTTACTTTACTTCTCTGAATCTCCAATTCCTCCTGTAGTAATTGGGAGATAATAATAGTACCTAGTTGGTTATGGAGGTTAAATGAGTTAATATAGTGCCAGGAATATAACTGTTATCTTTGAGAGCCTATTATTTATGATCATTAAATAAAATGATTAATTACAGGGAGGAATAACTTAAAGGTTTCCAGGTAAATGTTGATTCTAGTTATGTTATTAGGAAAGAGGGAAAGTGGGGGCAGGTTTGAAGAGCAGCCAGGAAGCAGGTAAAATGTGAAATAACAAATTGATGTTAAGTCATATTAAATTTGAGATGATCCAAGACTGGCCAAGTAGAAACATCTATGAATTAGTTAATATAAGTAAAGTGCTTAGAAAAGTACTGGCCCATATTAACCAATCTGTACATTACCTATTGTTTTGGGGGTTTTTCTTTTTTGAGACAGTCTCACTTTGTCACACTGGGTAGAATGCCATGGCATCACAGTTCACAGCAACCTCAAATTTTTGGTCTTAAGTGGATCTCTTGCTTAAGCCTCTCAAGTAGCTGGGACTGTAGGTGCTGGCTATAATGCCTGGCTATTTTTAGAGACAGGGTCTCACTCTGGCTCAGGCTGGTCTCGACCTCCTGAGCTCAGGTAATCCACCTCTCTTGGCCTACCAGAGTGCTAAGATTATAGGTGTGAGCCACCGCGCTCAGCCCTACCTATTGTTATCATTAGCAATAGCAACTGAAAATGTAAAGGTGGAGCTCTGGAGATAAATTGGGGCTAGAAATAAACATCTTTCCAAGTGTCGCCTCTTGACAGTTATAGTGGAGATGGATATGGTTTTTCTTTCTTTTTTTTTTTTTTTGGATACTGTTTTTCATCTATAATTTTATAGCAAGAAGAAAAGAGAAAACTTGGCAATGACAACATGTAGCGGATGTTCAGTGAAGAAAACAGAAAAGCTATCAGAGGTGGAAAAACGTAAATGTTTCCAAAAGAAGAGCAGAATCAGCTGTGTCAGTCTACACTGAGGTCAGAAGTCATACTGAAAGGCTATTGTAGCAGTGGGTTGAGCAGCCCCTGGAAACACAATGAAGTGAAGAAAACCAGAGAGCAACTGTTGAGTAGAGGAAAGAGTTGACAATGGTGTTTTGTTGTTTTGTTTTGTTTGTTTTTGAATGGTTGGCCATAAGCATTTGGTGGGCAGAAAGCGGAGCAGTGAAAAGCAAATGATTAAAGTTAAGAGAAGCCAGGCACAAACATGTGAGCTCGGGTGTTCAAGACCAGCCTGAGCAACATAGTAAGACCTTGTCTCAAAAAATAGAGAGGAGGCAAAGGATAGAAAACAGAGGTGGACTGGGGCCAGCACCCTACCCAGTAGGCCACAGGTGCCTCCCTTTTTTTTGTGACAGAGTCTCACTTTGTTGCCCTTGGTAGAGTAAAGTGGCATCATAGCTCACAGCAACCTCAAACTCTTGAGTTCAAGCTATCCTCTTGCCTCAGACTCCCAAGTAGCTGGGATACAGGCACCTGCCACAGTGCCAGCTATTTTTAGAGACAGGGTCTTACTCTTGCTCAGGCTGCTCTTGAACTCCTGAGCTCAGGCAATTGCCTCAGACTCCCAGAGTGGTGGGATTACAGGCATGAGTCACTGTGCCCGGCAACAGGTACCTTTTGACAGGCACATAAAACATCTTTCTCCCTCTCTCTGGAAGAGTATACTACTCATATTGAGTTATATTATGGTTATTCTACATGTTTTTATCTATACTACATCTTATTTATATCCTTACATTAATTGCCTCTGGCTACTTCATTTTATATTTTTATCCAGTTGATCTGTTTTTCCTCATAAATGATATCTTTCCAAAGTTTATACCCCAACGGCTTTTCTAATTTCCCCTGCAATGCCAGAATATATTCTAATTCATGCTATTAAATATTTATTTATGTATTTTTCTTAACTCCTCCTATATAGAATAATTCTTTTATCAGAAGGTTTCTTATTTTTCTCTAATAGAAACTGTCCAAAACAGATGAGATGGTTTAATTTTATTCAGTTCTTCTCATATCCTTTATTATAAACTCTCTCGGAGTAGGAGTGTCTATCCAGTGAAGTATAATGCAAGCACAACCCCAGAACTTACGTGTAGTCTGACACTCACCTCCTAACGAGCAATGAGGAGGGTAGGAAATTATTTGGACAGCAGAAAGGAGGAGATAGAACTGTCACTTAATGTCCCCCAACCAGTTAAAAATTGTCATTTCTAATTTAAACATATCTCAACTATTTATGGCTTTGTTATAAACATCAACTATAATAATACTCCTTAAGTAGTTGGTACTATTTTTTGAAAATTTAGTATAGTGTTTTTTTCCAGGAGATAAACTTTTAACAAAAATTTCTTCCCTTCTTTACTTTAAGAAAATACCATGTTTTCTGTGTGCTGTGCTGTGTGATTCAGAAAAGGAGAGGGAGTAAAAATGCTGCTTCTGTGAATCAAAACTGTCATGTAGACTTTTTTTTTTCATAAGCTCGGGTCTCTCTTCCATTTCCCAGCCTGGAGCATTGTGGCTATTCACAGGTATAATCATAACACACTGCATTCTCAAGCTCTTGGCCTCAAGTGATCCACCTACCTTCACCTCTCAAGCAGCTGAGACTGCAGACTAGTGCCTTGACGTTTGGCTCTTGTTATCTATATTTTACCTGTTTTGAATTCTTGATTTGTTTTGTAATTTGAATTTCTTACATTTTCTGATAATCTCTCATTATTCAGCAATTTATACAATGCCTTATATCAGCGGTTCTCAACCTGTGGGTAGTAACCCACAGTAACTGTATTAAAGGGCTGCAGCATTAAGAAGGTTGAGAACCACTGCCTTATATTGTTCATTGTTGTGCATACTGGTTGAGGGGATGCATGGGTACTTTTTTCTTTTTACTTAGTTTAGCACTTTTTACTTTACTTTAGCACTTCAATAAGAGAAACAGAGACCCTAAAATAGTGGATTCAATAAACAATAGATTTTATTTTTCTAATGGAATGAGAAGTCCAAAAAGCAGGCAATTGCTTGTGTTTAATTAGAGGTATAAGGATATCAAGGCACAAGTGTTTCAAATTTCCTCGGCTTTTCTCATGGTCAGGAAATGGCTGTTGCAATTATGTCCAACTTGTACATGTTGCAAGCACCAGAAAGGGGGAAGCAGAGAAGAGGATACCTATCTCAGTCAAGCAGGATTTTCTGCTTACATGTATGGGAAAGATTAGTGTTATGCGGCCGCTCTGCTATCAGCGTAGCTGAAGAATTATTTTTGGTTTAGCACACTGCACCCTCCAACAAAAATGAGATTTATTGCTAAGAGTAGGAGAGGGTCTATTAAGTACTCAGGAATACAGCAGAAGATACAAACTCAAGAGTAGCTTTTATCTTTTGTTCACCCCAAGTGTAAAAAAACTAAATTCACTCACCCCTGGAATGTCTAGATACTAAGTAGCTCTTGAGACATAGCCACTTCCTTCATCCATTCTAGTGAAATTTAGATGCTGGTCTGCCAATTATGTGTCACAACCTCAATGCTGTAGACCTAACAGTATTTTAAAAATGAGTGTCCCTAATCTGAAAATCTGAAGTTTAAAATGCTCCAAAATCTGAAACTTTTTGACTACCTGACATAAAGCCACATTGGTGGCTGTGAGATTGACACCCTTACTTTCTGATGGTTCAGTGTACACAAAGTTTGTTTCATGCACAAAATTATTTAAAATACTCTGTAAAATTACTTTTAGGCTATGTGCATAAGGTGGATATACAACAACTCAATTTCATGTTTAGGCTTGGGTTAGGGTTAGCCCATCTCCAAGGCCATCTTATTGTGTGTGAGTATATGTGTGTGTGTGTGTGTGTGTGTGTGTGTGTGTGTGTACGTACATAAAATCAAAATCAGAAATAATCTGAAATCTGAAATCCTGTACACTTTTGTTCCTACACAATTTGAGTAAGGGTTTCTCAACCTGGGTATGGTTCTCAACCTGTAAAAAAATACCAACAAAAGGCTGTGTGGAGTTCAGAGAAATAAGAGATGATACTGTAGTGGTATTTGAGGAGTAATCATAATGATTGGTACAGTTTGAATAAAATAATATTGTAAAATTAGGGAAATACATCATACATTAAACTAACGTTGTCACAGGATATGTTCAAGATCATCTTGAATCTCCAGATTTTCAAATTTGGAAATGTTTGTACACAGCCTATGACTTTGTCCTTCCATATCACACTTGTCACATGTTCCCTATGTATTATCCTCATGCCACAAGTTAACCACATTTTCAACTTACTAAAAAGTTGATGTCTTATCTAATGAGCCATTTTGATGTTAGCTAGAAACAGTTACTTAAACCATGTTAATTTTACAATTTTTTTCTTAATCGTTTTGTTGTGAATTTATTTACATAACAGACAAAGCCACCTTTGAATCAGATACTTACTTATATTTTAATTCATCCAAAATTTATGTTCTAGCAAAAGCCATCATATCCTTAGATCCTTTTCCTTTCTTTACTTAGATTACTGACACTAGTCATTGATTAGGGAATGAGGATGGGCATTTCCCCCCCCACAATACAGCAATTTTTTACAACTTTGTAAGGCTTAGAAGAGTTGGTTACATAAACCATGACAACTAGAGAGAAGGATGAAACTTTATTTTGAAATATTGGATCACTATGCTAGTGTTTCATACCACTGGTTCTGAAATAGTGGTTTTAGATCAGTGGCATTCAGCCTCTCCACAAACTTGTATGTGCACATTTTCTAGCCTCTTGTTGCTGACAAACTAAAAATAAATAAAAAATTTTTGTTAAATTGTTAGAAGCCAACAATGTGTTCTAACAAGCCCTCCAGATGATTGAGATGCATGCTGAAGTCTGAGAACAATTCAGATTCTTACTTTAGCAAAGTAAAAATTTTTCGTGTAACAAAATTTCCTGGTTACTTGCTCATAAATAGAATTAGGACTGCCAGTTACTGTTTAGGCAGGTGTGGTGGCTCATGCCTGTAATTCCAGCCCTTTGGAAGGCTGGGATCATTTGAGGCCAGGAGTTAGAGACCAGCTAAAGCAAGATATTGAGACCTACTCTGTGCAAAAAAAATTTCTTAAACTAGCCAGGCATGGTGGCATGTACCTGTAGTCCCAGCTTATTTTTTGCAGGAGGATCCCTTCAGCACTGGAATTCAAGGTTACAGTGAGCTATGATTGTGCCACTGAACTCCAACCTGGAGTTCAGTCTCTAATAATGAGTCTTATAAATGACCACAAGAAAAATAGCTAGAGTTTGAATATAAACACTGTATCAATTGAAAATAGTTCTCATGTGAAAATGGCCTTGAAAACTTTGTTGCTGAACACAATTTTTCAGCTTAGTAAAAGAAAAAAGTCTTCCAATATGAAAAAACTAACTTTCCAACATTGTCTACAAATAGAAATATCTATAGTAAACATGAACTTCTAACGTAAAATTAAAGTGTTTTTGTTGTTGTTGTTGTTGTTTGTTTGTTTTTGAGACACTCTCACTATGTCACCCTGGGCAGATTGCTGTGATGTCACACCTCACAGCAACCTCAGACTCTTGGGCTTAAGCGATTTTCTTGCCTCAGCCTCCCAAGTAGATGGGACTACAGGCACCCGCCACAATGCCTGGCTGTTTTTTGGTTATAGTTGTCATTGTTGTTTGACAGTCCCAAGGCTGAATTTGAACCCGCCAACTCTGGTGTATGTGGCTGGCACTCTAGCCACTGAGCTATAGGCGCCGAGCCTAAAGATCTTTTTTTACTGACAAAATAACAAAGACAACACTTAATCTCTTGTTTCTCCTTCTCTATCAATTTCTCCTTAGTCACTTCATCTCTATAAAACAAAAAATAAAAAAATTAGCCGGGTGTGATGGCATGTACCTGTGATCTCACCTACTTGGGAGGCTGAGGTGGGAGGATTGCTTGAAGCTAGGAGGTCAGGATAACAATGATTTATGATTGGGCTACTGCGCTCCAACCTAGGTGGCAGAAGAAGACCTTGTCTCTTAAAAAAAAAAAAATAGTGTGTAGGGGTGGCTCCTGTGGCTCAAAGGGGTAGGGCACCAGCCCCGTATGCTGGAGGTAGCGGGTTCAAACCTGCCAAAAACTGCCAAAAAAAAAAAAGTGTGTAACAAGAAAAAAAGGGATGAAGAAACCGAAAAATGGGTACTATTTGTACCTATTGTACATTTGTACCTATTGTACATTTCATTTGTACCATTGTACCTATTGAAGGCAATATATAAACATAGGTTAAGTAAATCACGGTGTGTTCATATATTAAAATCTTGTGCAGCTGTTAAAGTAAATCTGTATGAGTTAACATTTTTTTTTTTGTTTGAGATAGAGTTTCATTATGTTGCCCTTGGTAGAGTGCTGTTGTGTCACAGCTCACAGCAACCTCAAACTCTTGGGCTTAAGCAAGTCTCTGGCCTCAGCCTCCCAAGTAGCTGGGAATACAGGCAACCACCACAATGCCTGGCTATTTTTTGGTTGCAGTTGTCATTGTTGTTTGGCAGGCCCGGGTGGGGGAATCCTAACCCACCAGCTCCTGTGTATGTGGCTGGCGCCCTAGACACTGAGCTACAGGTGCCGAGCCTATGAGTTAACATTTTTAAAAGCTCAGTGACAAGGGGGAGAATCAAGTTACAGAACTGTTGTGCTCCCAAAAGAAATACACATGTATATGCTTATATATCATTGGAAATTTTTGAAAAAATACATTAGAAACTGTATAGTTGTTCCTTGTGATGGTGGATTAGGACAATGAAACTAAGAAGGGAGACTTCAACATTTTTATCCTTTAACAATTTTTTTTTTTTTTTTTAAGACAGAGCCTCAAGCTATAGCCCTGGGTAGAATGCTGTGGCGTCACAGCTCACAGCAACCTCAAACTCCTGGGCTTAAGCAATTCTGTTGCCTCAGCCTCCGAAGTAGCTGGGATTACAGGCCCCCTCACAATACCTGGATATTTTTTCGTTGTAGTTGTCAGTGTTTGGCAGGCCTGGGTGGATTCAAGCCCGCCAGCTCTGGTGTATATGGCTGGCGCCTGAGCTGCTTGAGCTACCAGCGCCACCCTATCCTTTAACATTTTATACTGTTGGAAATATGAACATGTATTGCTTTTATGTATTTCTTTAAATGAGGTTTTTAAGCAATGAGGTTTTTTTTCTTTTTCTTTTCTTTTTTTTCAGTTTTTGACCAGGGCTATGTTTGAACCTGTCACCTCGGGTATATGGGGTCAGTACCCTACTCCTTGAGCCACAGGCACTGCCCTCTTTTCTTTTTTCTTTTTCTTTCTTTCTTTCTTTCTTCTTTTTTTTTTTTTTTTTTTTTTTTTTTTTGAGACAGTATCTCACTCTGTTGCCTGAACTAGAATAGAGTAGCATGATTATAGCTCACTGCAACTTCAAACTCCTGAGGTCAAGCTATCCTCCTGCCTTAGCCGTCCAAGGAGCTGAAACTCCAGGTGTGCGCCACCATGTCTGGCTAATTTTTGTCATTTTTGTAGCGATGGAAGGGTCTTATAATATTGCCCAGACTGGCAGCAAGATTTTTTAAAATGCTTTGGCATGGCTCAGTGCCCATAGCTCAGTGGTTAGGGTGCTGGCCACATACACCAGGGCTGGTGGGTTCAAACCCATCCAGGATCTGCTAAACAGCAGTGACAACTACAACAGAAAAATAGCTGGGTGGCCACCTGTAGTCCCAGCTACTTGGGAGGCTGAGGCAGAAGAATCGCTTAAGCCCAAAACTGTGCGGTTGCTGTGCGCTGAAACGCCATGGCAATCTACTGAGGGCGACATAGTGAGACTCTGTCTCAAAAAAATAAAATAAAATAAAATAAAATGCATTGGCAGCTGGGCAAGGTGGCTCATGTCTGTAATCCTAGCACTTTAAGGGAACAAGTTGGGCGAATCACTTGAAACTAGGAGTTCCCCACCAGCTAGGGCAAGAGTGGGACCCAATATCTACCAAAACAGCAGGCCACCCCAGGAGGCACGGAAATCTGTACAATTCCGTTTTTCTGTCAGCAGGTGGCAGACTTTACCTCTCACTTCTCACTCGGTCTCATTTCTATCTCTGTTACTCTCTGTCTCTTTCTCCCCCCACCCTACCCCAGTCCTTCCATCCCCACTGTGGCACAGTGCTACTTTTCAAAATCGCCTTTCTTGTTTTATGCACTTTTATGTTAACTCTTCGGTTACTTAAACCATTAATTTACTTAATTTAAACCCGGTAAGACAACCTTCTGCCATTATAGACTTAAATGCCATTTTTGTCAGGTTTTTTTCATATGTGTTGTTAATCTTCCTCATTTTCAGGGTTCTGGTAGATTACAAACTAATTTAGTAGTGAATTAGAGGGTTGCTTAATTTGTTTGCCAAGTTCCTTCTTGTAAGTAGGTGGAAGTAGATAGTGGAGACCTGCAAGATCCTTCCTGCTCCCCCCCCCCCCTTCTATAATATCTCCTCCACAGCTTTGTCATGGCACAGCCTTCTCATTTGCCTTATCTCAAATATCCTGCCATTTGGGATTAAGGTTAGTGACAAGACTCAGAGAACCATAGTCAAAAAATTAACATATTCTTATATAGCTCTACCTATGAATGAAGATAAATTTGTCAGCCTATTGAGATTTCTTGGCCAAACTGTCAGGATTCTAAGGGAACAAATCACTAGATCTATTTGATGAAAGGAGACAGGAAAAGTTGAAAGAATAAGCTTTTTTTTTTTAATTTTTTTTTTGAGACAGAGCCTCACTCTGTCAGCCTGGGTAAGAGTGCCACAGCATCATCATAGCTCACAGCCACCTCAAACTCCTGGACTCAAGCCATCCTCCTGCCTCAGTCTCCTGAGTAGCTGAGACTACAGGTACATGCCAAGACTTGGCCAATTTTTATATTTTTAGTGGAGAAAAGGTCTCACTCAGTGAGTTTTCTGCTGACTGCCTAGCACACTGGTGTGTCACGAGAAGATATTAGGTATGCCATGAAAAATTTTAAAGATTATTAATTATGTTTTAAAGAAGTTCAAAGCCCCGTAATTATATTCTTTCTTTTAGTCTTTTTTTTTTTTTTTTTTTTTTTTTTTTAGATATATTCTAAACAATGTTGCCCTGGGTAGAGTGCCACAGTGTCATCATAGCTCACAACAACCTCAAACTCTTGGGCTTAAGAGATCCTCTTGCCTCAGCCTGCCATGAGGCCTGGCTAATTTTTCTATTTTTAATAGAGATGAGGGTCTTGCTTTTGCTCAGGCTGGTCTCAAACTCCTGAGCTCAAGCAATCCATATGCTTCAGCCTCCCAGAGTGCTAGGATTGCAGGCATGAGCCACCACACCCGACCTTTACTTTTTTTTTGATCAACATAATTTAAGTGTGCCATGAAAGTTTAACTATAGGTTCAAGTGTGCCATGAGATAAAAAAGGTTGAAAAACACTGGTATTCTTACTTAGGTTAGTCTTAAACTCCTGAGTTCAGGCAGTCCTCCTGCCTTGGCCTCCCAGAATGCTGAGATCACAGGTGTGACCCACGGCACCTGGCCAAGATGGTACACATTATAGCATTGTGAAATGTTACAAAATAGAAACTCATTAAAGTTAATTTAGGGGGGAAAAGAGGTTTCTTCACTGGGACTAAAATGAGAAAGCATTTAAAAACTGATTCTCATTTGAGTTAATTTGCCACTGCACCATCATCTGTAACTAGGGAAAGGAGCTAAAATTTGTAGGAATATGCTTAACAAGCAAGTACACTGTATATATTTATTTAATCCTTAAAAGGCAATCCAGCTGGTAGTTATTGTCCTAATTTTCTGTTAACACCTTAGGAACTAGCTGGTGTGTTAGCATTCAATCTGATTTTTGGTAAAGTTACCTTTTTTAGGTCATTTAAGTAGGTGTAAATGTGTGGTTCATATTTAAAACATTTATGTCCTTCCAAGCTAGATAAATAGAATAAAGATTCTATAAATGTATATATCTGTACCAGAGATTTTGTCACATGCTCCTGAATTTGGTAGGGTAGAGAAATCTATCTAGTGTTCCGTAATTAACTTTCTATAATTCTGTGTGACTTATCTAGTAATTATGTTCATTATCTTCCTTCCTTGACAAGTGATGTAATCTGTGGTTTGAACACTAGATAATCTTGTAACAGGATGGAGTCATGTTTGAGAGTTTAGTAATTGGCAAATCCTTGATTTAAATCTCATCTCTGCCACATTTTAATGGTTTAGCCTTGGAGTTAACTTTTCTAAGTGTCACCTACTCTTCTGCCCCCTTGATTCCTTCAGAGTATTTTTTTAAGAATATGTTCTGTCTTAGTGTAGGTATTTTATCTCAATTGGTGTTTTTAAATAGTTATATTTGGGAGAATTTCAGCAGTATACTGTTCTGAGTGCCTTCTTAGATTATTAAGATTAAAGAAGAGATGGTACACATAAAGTTGCAAATAGTGCCTGCTACATAGTAATTTAATAAATATTTAGTTTCTTACCTTCTTCCTTCTGTTAATACAGCTAATTTTATCAGCTTTCTTTTAGACATGGTACTCTCTTATAGTAGGTTAAATTAAGTAGCACATTTAAAAAATTAACTATAAACAATATTGCCATTGAGCTTTCAGATTTGGAGGTAACAGCAGAATGTTTACTTACATCATACATCTTTCTTAAAAGTCTAAAAAGATGAGTATTGGGAAATGTCCAGCAATATGTCAAATTTTGAGCAACAGTTTTTAATCTGAGCACCCAGTACCCTCAAAAATAGAACTTGATCTGCTATAATCATTGGAGATGGTTAAAATGACTTGAAGGGGGTAATAGAGGCAGGGTTGGCATATATAATTGTTTCATTTTGATGTACCGAGAATTATTTTCAGTAAAATTATACAAGAAACATGGGTTATTATGAAGAATACAGCTTTCATGTATGTTTTATTCACTTTTGAATCCCCTTTAATATGCTTATGCTAAAACAGATTGGGTGGGTCTCTGTAGATTCCAAAAATTAACTCATAGATTTCTAATCATGTGACTCAGCTTTAAGGAAGTTTTAATAATTAAGAACTCTAAAGCACTTGAATTATGATCAAGCTTTTTATAAAGAATTTGTTCATTTGAAATTATTTACCTATTCTATTTTCCATTGATTCTTTTTTTTATATCATATAATAATACATGTTGATGTAAAACTTAATGAATCTAGATGAGCAAAAGAAGTAATCTATAACTTTTGCCACCTAAAAAGTACACTAAAAAGTGTGTTTCTGTCTCAGTGCCTGTAGCTCAGTGGCTAGAGCGCCAGCCACATACACTGGTGCTGGCGGGTTCAAATCCAGCCTGGGTCTGCCAAACAACAATGACAACTACAAGCAAAAAAAAAAAAAAAAAAATAGCCAGGAGTTGTGGCAGGTGCCTGTAGTCCCAGCTACTTGGGAGGCTGAGGCAAGAGAATCACTTAAGCCTAAGCATTTGAGGTTGCTGTGAGTTGTGACATCATAGCACTCTACCCAAGGTGACACAGACTCTGTCTCAAAAAAAAAAAAAAAAAGAAAAGAAAAAGGGGTGGGCATCCTTTCTTTTTCTATGCATAGAAGTATAGTTTTTTTCTCGGATGAAATCATACTGTTGTCCAGGCTAGAGTCCCATGGCATCAGCGTAGCTCACAGCAACCTCAAACTCTGGGCTCAAGCAATCCTCCTGCCTCAGCCTCCTCCTTAGCTAGGACTACAGGCTCCTGTCACGACATCTAGCTCATTTTTCTATCATTAGAAGAGACAGTCTCGTTCTTCCTCAGGCCAGTCTTTGACTCCTGAGCTCAAGAGATCCTCCTACCTTGGCCTCCCAGAGCATTACTGGGAGTGACCCCGCCTGGTGACAGTGCCACCTCCAGCAGCAGTGTCTTTTCTAATTCATGTTTCACCTTGCTCAGCTTATCTGGTGTCACAGGAAGGACTTCATTTGTTACAGTCAGAGTGGGATTTTACATTTCTTGATTTTTATATATCACAAAACTTTTATAATGGCCCAGTATTATTTTATGTTACATAGACATCATGTTTTTATTTTTAAAAAGTTTTATTGGGACAGTGCCTGTGGCTCAGTGAGTAGGGCACTGGCCCCATATACTGAGGGTGGCAGTTTCAAACCTGGCCCCAGCCAAACTGCAACAACAACATAAAAAAGAATAGCCAGGCGTTGTGGTGGATGCCTGTGGTCGCAGCTACTCTGGAGGCTGAGGCAAGAGAATCGCCTAAGTCCAAGAGCTGGAGGTTGCTGTGAGCTGTGATGCCACAGCACTCTACCGAGGGCGACAAAATGAAACTCTGTCTCTAAAAAAAATTAAAAAATAAAAAGTTTAATTAATGTGTATTTGTACATATTTGTAGAGTACATGTGATATTTTTATACATGCATAGAATATGTAATGATCAAATCCATCACATCACCTTAAACATTTATTATTTGTGTTGGGAACATTTCAGATCTTCTCTTCTGGCTACTTTGAAATATATAATATATTGTTGTTAATCATAGTTAATTATAGTCCGACTACTTTGCTATTGTACACTCTAAGTTATTCCTTCTGTTTGTTTGTGTGTGTACCCATGATCCTACCTCTGTTCTTCCCTCCTCCTCAATCTTCCCTTTCCAACCTCTGGTAACTATTCTACTCTACCTCTGTACGATTAGCTTCTTACGCTTCCAAATGTGAGTGAGAATATGCGTCTTTTCATAATTAATTTTGCCTTTATCACTGAACATTTAGATTGTTTTCCATTTTTCATTGTGATAAGTAATGCATCTGTGAACATCTTTGCAGTGTCTATGCATGTCTATGATTATTTGTTTAAATGGATTTACTATGTCAAAGGGCATGTACAAATCAAAGGCTTGTTAATGTGCTGCCAGCTTGCCCTCTGGAAAGGTTATATCAATTACATTTCCACCAGTAGTGTATATACTAGGGCCTGTTTCCCTATTTTCATAGCAGTTGGTATAATTTTTTTTTATCTGTTGCAAATGATTTTTTTAAAGCATTTCTATTTGTAGTTGAACTTCTAAAAATTGGCCATTTATTTTTTTCTAAATGCCTAGGTTCTTTTTCTTAATATGTAAAGACTCTTTATAAAAAGATTTTAACCATAAAGAGTATGTTGGAGATGTATTTTTTCTGATTTTGTTTTATTTTCCTATATATTTTTTTATTTTTACATATACATGTGTTTATTAGGTTTCCATTTTTTGCCTTCACAAAATTAAAGAGGCTTAAAATTTAATAACAATAACAATATTTAAGATAAGGACTAGAAACAAAAACCTTATAAAGAGTGAACAAACAGGGTGGCGCCTGTGGCTCAAGGAGTAGGGTGCCAGCCCCATATACCAGAGGTGGCAGGTTCAAACCAGACCCTGGCCAAAAACCGCAAAACAAATAAACAAACAAACAAAAAGAATGAATGAACATAAATACATTCAGAAAAGAAATCAGAGAATTGCTGCATCAAAATATTAAGCAATAATAATAATAATGCAAAGAAAGTAACATTCACATTGTCAAATTAGAGTATATCTATTAGAGAATGCTTTGACTCTGAGATTCAGTATGGAATCATCAGATAACTTCTGCTTATTTTTTTTAAGTCTCAAAAAATAGACAACTAATACTTATAAATAAAAGATAATTTAAAAAAACAGATCATGCCAAATCTTATAGACAATAGAAAAAGAAGAAATACTTCAAAATCATTCTACTTGATCTGGGTACACCTGATATTAAAATTGGAGAGAATATATTATTATAAAGGGGAAATTACAAACGTATTTCACTTATAAATGAGGATGCAATTTCCCAAACAACATATTAACAAGTTGAATTAAAAATTAATGTTTAAGTAATGTATTTTGGTCAAAATTAAATCCAATTTATGTGAGAATTAGTCACTATTTTCTTTTCTTGTCTTCTTTTTGTTTTCTTCTTTTCCTTTCCCTCACCTACTCCCTCCTTCTCTGTCTGGTCTCCCCTTCCCCCCGTGCCCCACTATGTCATTAATTGTCCTCATATCAAAATTGAATACGTAGGATTCATACTTCTCCATTCCTGTGATGCTTCACTAAGAATAATGTATTCCACCTCCATCCAGGTTAGTACAAATGCTGCAAAATCTCCATTTATTATGGCTGAATAATATTCCATGGTGTACATTTACCACAGCTTACCGATGCATTCCTGGGTTGAAGGACATTTAGGTTGTTTCCACATTTTAGCAATTGTAAATTGCACTGCGATAAACAGCCTAGTACAAGTGTCTTTATAATAAAAGGGTTTTTTTCTTGGACAGATACCCAATAATGGGATTGCAGGATCAAATAGGAGGTCTAGGTTGAGTTCTTTGAGGTTTCTCCATACTTCTTCTCAAAAGGTTGTATTAGTTTGCAGTCCCACCAGCAGTGTAAAAGTGTTCGTTTCTCTTCACATCCACGCCAGCATCTGCAGTTTTGAGATTTTGTGTTATAGACCATTCTCTCTGGGGTTAGATGATATCTCAGGGTGTTTTTAATTTGCATTTCTCTAATAATTAGGGATGATGAGCATTTTTACGTATGTTTGCTGGCCATTCGTCTGTTGTCTTTAGAGAAGATTCTATTCATCTCTCTTCCCCATTAATATATGGGATTGTTGATTTTTTTTCTTGTGGATTAATTGAAGTTCTGTATAGATCCTGGTTATTAAGCTTTTGTCTGATTCAAAATATGCAAATATCCTTTCCCATTGGGTAGGTTGTCTGTTTGCTTTGGTTGTTGTCTCTTTGGCTATACAGAAGCTTTTCAGTTTAATTAAGTCCCATTTGTTTATTATTGGTGTTGCTGCCATGGCAATCTTTTTTGTTTCATTTTAATTTTGAGAAACCTAAATTTTACCCTCCTTTTCAAACTTCTTTTTTTTTTTTTTTTTTTAAATACATTGAACTTTTTAGAGTCTCATTTTGTCTCCTAGGCTAAAGTACTATGGCATCAGACACAGGAACTTCAACTCCTAAGTTCAAGCCAGGTTTCTGCCTCAGCTTCCCAAGTAACTGGGACTACAGGCACCTGTCACAATGCCCAGCTAATTTTTTTTTTTTTCTCAGTTTTTGGTCAGGGCTGGATTTGAACCCACCAGCTCTGGCCTATGGAGCTGGCTCCCTACCCCTTTGAGCCACAGGCGCCACTCTTCTATTTTTAGTATAGACAGGGTCTTGCTCTGTCTCAGGCTGGTCTTGAACACCTGAACTCTAAAGATCCTCTTGCCTCAGGCTCCCAGAGTGCTAGGATTATAGGCATGAGCCACCACTGCCACCAGCCCTTTTCAAAGCCAATGGTTTCTTTAAACCAATGTACTAAGTCTGTAGAAGGTTTTGCAGAGTTTCATATGCCCTTGACTCTTCATTTATACATTATTACTTTGTTTGTAGTTATAGAAGGAGAAGGAAATATCATATTGTTTAATTAATTAGTTTGTGTATCTTACTAATTGCCAGTGATATGAGGAGGCCACTATATAGAAAAAATAATAAGGTAGGATTTTGCCCTAATAGATTATTTTCATTTTACCTTCATAAACATGGTTTCATTTATGCCATATCCATATCTTCCAAATATATATACATTAAGTGTACACTTAGACTTTTACTTATATTTTGGAACATGTAATTTTTTAAAAATAATCTTTTTTATTTTTTTCTGCGTATAAGAGTAAGGTATTCTTTACAGAACATTTAGAAAACACCATTCTTGTAATTCTGTTATTCTTCTGACAGTTAATTGATTGTTGGAATATATTTTAGTCCTGTTAGCTAATTATTTTTGTATTATTAAATGTACTTTATTACTAATTTAAGACTTTTGTATCTGTATTGACACACAATATTAGGTATGTTTCCCTTTAATGCTATCTTTGCCAAATTTTTTTTTTTTTTTGAGACAGAGTCCCACTCTGCCATCCTGGGTAGAGTGATGTGCTGTCATAGCTCACAGCAACCTCAAACTTCTGGGCTAAAGAGATCCTCTTGCCTCAGCCTCCCAAATAGCTGTGACTATAGGCACCTACCATAACGCGCCGCTAGTTTTTTCTTTTTTTTTTTTTTTTTTTTTTTTTTTTTATAGAAAAATTCACAATTTAACACCCTTGGTGGATTTCCGTTAAGTAACAGGACCCAAACCAACCACCACCAATTGGGCTTATGCGATACTTATGCAACACCCACCCCAGCACC
>CAUYPK010091688.1:0-27630 GCA_963574355.1 Loris lydekkerianus | reverse complement strand
ATAGCTTTCACATGAAGGCTATAACCCAACTATAGCACAAGACTATGGGGAAAGGGCCAAGGAAGGGGAAGGGAGGGGGGAGGTTTTGGTGGAGGGAGGGTAATGGGTGGGGCCACATCTGTGGTGCATCTTAGAATGGGTACAGGCAATTGCACTAATGTACACAGCTATGATTTAACAATAAAAAAAAATTATTAAAAAAAAAAAGAGCATAATTTTCTCTAATCTTACAGACCAGACAAATCGGTGAATTATAGGATCAACTGGCTACTGGTAATTAGTCTTGTCCGAGATGTTCGAGACAATCTATCCATCCCGTGGTATAAAAGTCAGCTGATGAGGGGGTTGGGAGTGAAGATTACCTTAGACCTTGACTGAGAGCCTCCCTACCCCCCTCCCCGTTCTCTAAGGACTGTCATCAGGGCTGGAACAAAGATGACCTTCTCACTTTCATTCGCAGATGCCCACTCAGGGACCATGCACACCCTTCTTTCTCATCCCATTTTGCTTCCATAATTCCCCCTTTTAATTCTGAATTTCTTTATAACTCCAGGACTTGAAGCCAGCAGTGTCCTGAATCACCAAGATCTAACTGAACTTTCCTCCTTGAAACCAAAGCACTGAGCTACAAACCTGAAAAGGAAAAGAAAATCACCAACACAAAATACTACCATCAAGGAATTTGCAAAGCACTGCCTCACACTTCTGTTAACAAGGAAGTGTTGGGAAAGAATGAAGACTAATCTGAAATCTGGGCTTCCCTTTACATGTAATGCTCAGTCTGGGGTGGCTTTGCCATTGTTCTCTGTTAAGAGGAAATAAGAATTTCTCAATTGTCCCAAGTTGAGAAAGTGGCAACCAATCAGCTTCAGTGGTCAACTACTTATAGTTTCCAACTCAAGTTCTGCACAGCCAGTATCAGAGTTCACGATCAACCCAAGAAGAAGGCAAGGCTCTTCCAAGCAGTATCTGAATAAGAGGAAGTTTAAGCATTATTATGAAAACATGATAATCATAGGCTCCTATCCAGGGAATTAGCAGCAGTACAAGATTGCAAGGCTGGACAAGATAGGCCAGCAGACAAGTACCAACATCATCTTTTCTTAAAATTTCAGAATATTACAGGGGTACAAGTGTTTTGGTTACATGAATTGCTTCTGCACAGTTTGAGTCAAACTTGTAAGTATGCTCATTACCTGGATAGTGTGCATTCTACCTGTTAAGTGTGAATTTACTCTCCCCTCCCGTTGCCCCATCCCTTTCCGTCATATTTACAACCAAATGTGCACATGGGTGTTGATCTATTACATCCAATTTAATAGTGAGTACATGCGGTGTTTGTGTTTCCATTCTTGTGATAATCCACTTAGCAAATTGGTCTTCAGTTCCATCTATGTCACTAAAAAAGGTATTACCGTATATACTCGACTATAAGCCGTTTTTTCGGCACAAAATTTGTGCCAAAAAACCCGAACTCGGCACAAATTTTGTGCCCAAAAAACTCGGCTTATACTCGAGTATATACGGTAGTTTACCATTTTAACATCATCTTTTTAAAACATAGGGTCTAACAAGCAGTACAAAGAATACAGACACAGCTGGATTACAAAATAACTAATGAGCCACAGTTTGGGGAGGAAAAAAAAACCCAAGAGTCTAATACTGGGCAATTCATTCATACTTTCTTCCCCATATTTATGGTGGTTGCTTAGCCTAAGATCTAAAGTTTAACTTTGACTATTTTATTATTAAAATCATTATTCCTTCTTTGATTTTTGGAAACTTTTGTTCATAAGTCCATCATTAACCAGAGTACATTAACTTTCAAGTACTACAAAGAAATACACAAAAAACCCTCAAGTC
Organism: Loris lydekkerianus; assembly: GCA_963574355.1. NCBI lineage: Eukaryota > Metazoa > Chordata > Mammalia > Primates > Lorisidae > Loris > Loris lydekkerianus. The sequence goes on along the minus strand of CAUYPK010091688.1, from coordinate 25,767 downwards.
AGTTAAACACACACAAACATATAAACAAAAGACATTATCATGGTATTCTAAGTCCACCCAAGTTTGGGGCAAAGTTAATGGAATACAAATTTTTCTTCTAGCAGAAAAATATTCAATCAATACTTTTTTCCTTCCTAGCATAGCTGGTTTTTACAACATTATAAAGCAGATGGAATGCTGGAAAGCAAAGCCAAAGGGTTGATTAGGCTGTTTGCAATCTGCAGTTTGCAAATGAAAACTATTACCTAAAAGTAAAGGTCACTCAAAATGAATTGTATTCAGTAAGGAGCATGAGTGGGAACACCAGAGCTTGCTATCGATTCCTGTAGAATTCCCTGGAAAAGGACATTAAATGGCATGGGAGGACTCACTTGCCTTATCTGGTGAGCCACTGAGGCATGCAAAGAAAACTCTCCGTGTACACATATAAATTAAAGGGAACGTAGTTCACTCCACTAATCCAATGTTCAACACATAAGTGCTTGTAGACTAGAAGTCCTGACCCTTAAAGAAACAGAAGGACCGAAGCAAGGTTCATTCCTTCACAAGTTAAAGAAGGAACAATCATGTGTGAACCCCATCATCAAGTCTCTCTCTTATGCTTCTAAAAAAGTTGTTTCATTCAGTCACAAATTACGGAACTGAAATATGGCATGACCCCTGCATTCTGAGCTTCCCTCCGATTAACTTTTCACTCTAAACAGATGGCTGTCTTATCCCCTTCAAGATTCTAATGAATGAGGCCAAGTCATGTTTGCTCACACCTATAATCCTAGCACTCTGGGAGGCCGAGGTGGGTGGATTACCTGAGCTCAGATGTTTGAGACCAGCCTGAGTAACAGCGAGACTCCATCTCTACTGAAAATAGAAAAACTAGCCAGGTATTGTGGTGAGTGCCTGTAGTCCCAGCTACTGGGGAGGCTGAGGCAAGAGGATCTCTTGAGCCCAAGAGTTTGAGGTTGCTATGAGTTACAATACCATGGCACTGTACCCAGGGTGACAGAGTGAACCTTTGTCACAAAAAAAAAAAAAAAAAAAAAAATCCCAAAACAAATTCTAATGAGTGGCCTGTGAGGTATGGCCCAGCACAGAGGTGTGCTTCTTAGACACATGACAGACACCCTCCCACCTCCCATTGGGTGGTTTGAAAGACAATAGCTTAGATGAGATTTAAAGACCTCTCTCTCCAGCTCATGGTCACAATGTCAGGAACTTCTATCATTGGACCATTCCCTGGGCAAGTTCATAAGCAGAGCCTTCTTATTTCCTGGTGCCTTCCTGCTGTGTATCTCACCATTCTCTCTCTCTTTCCCAGGGCCCAGATCTCCCATCCTACCACTTGAATTGCACCACTTGGGTGTAACCAATGCAGAGATCAGCCCATTCCTTACACCAGAATTGCTGCAGCCCAGGCCCTTGCTGCTAACCGAAACCAAATTTCTATGGTAGAGCCCATAGTTCTGCAGGTTTAAAAACAATTTTCAGTAAAATACATACTCCATATAATTCACCATCTTAGTTGTTTTTAAGTAAACAGTTTTCATTTCACAAAACACTCAGTCCACATTCTACCTTCCCCATCTCCTGGCAACCACCATTCTAATCTCTGTCTCCAAATCTGACTATTCTAAGTACCTCACACAAATGGAATCATACAGTATAGTAGAACTTCTGTAGGTTGACCACCCAAGGAACTGTAACAAACAGGTGAACACATGAAGGCGGTCAACATAAGGAAGTAGGCCTATTGTATTGATATGTCCATGTGGTGCATGCCTGCTCTATGAGCATTAGGTCAACTTAAGGAAGTGGTCAATGTAGGGAGGTGGTCAGCTATTGTATTTGTCTTTTGTGTGTGTGAGACTAGCTAATTTTCCTGAGCCTACTGTCCTCAAAATTCATTGTAGCAAGTGTCAGAATCTCCTTCCATATTTTATTCAATCTTCCATTGATGAACACATGGATTGTGTCCACCCCTTGGCTGCTGTGAATCATGCTGCTATGAAGACGGGTGCACAAATATCTCCTTGAGTTCCTGCTTTTAATTCTTTTGGGTATATGCCGAGAAGTGGGATTGGTGGGTCATATGGTAATTCATATGGTAATTCTATTTTTAATTTTTTCCGAGGAACCACCTCGCTGTTTTCCATAGCAGCTGCCCCATGTCTCTGTAGGAGGCTCTGATGAGAATGAGAAAGTAGAGATTCTTTAGAACCATCTCCATGCTATTAAATCAATTAATGGGGGAGATGCTACGGAAAGTTGTTTTGTTTTTACACAGTCAAAATAGTTGTGTTCTCTGAGCCACAAGGCAGAGCCGTTTATTCTGAAAAATGAATGGTGCCGTGGTGCTATGAAAACTTTCCCTAGGCAGTATTTATAGTTTAATGGGGGCCTCCTGAAGATAATACTGTAACCAAAAAGGAATCGCAAGTGTAAAACAGGATTAGGAGAATTTAAAATGAATTTGATGCTTTTGAGTCATGCATCAAAAACAGCACTCCCAGTTCAAGAACTAATTCTTAATTGTTCACAATAGACTGATGAGAAAGTAATCAGCACCACGCATGCCATTTATATTTGCGATTTGCCATTCTGTGTCTGATTTGTGGCTTTTGGGTAGATGGGTACCAATTTATTTTTCCTACGCAGATCTCTAAGCTGGAAGTGTAATTATAAATTTGTTTGCATTTTCTGTGGTGTGGAGTTAAAAAAGTATAACCTTCTTAGAGTCTTGGAATAGGATGCTTTCCTTGCCTTTATTCTTTTTTTCAAAAAAATCTAGATACCAAATAGCATTTCAGATCCTATGTGTATGAGCATGCTGATTCTAGCCACATAATTTTGCTGGAATCACTGCTTTTACCTGATCCGATGGCTAGTTAGGAGATAATAGTAATTGCAAAAAATCTAGAGTTGTATATTCTTCATTTTGCCACCGTTCAGTTTTGTCATACCATTGAACCATTAATATGGGTAAACAGTTAACAAAGGGGGGGCATATACATTTTCTTGCAGGTAAATAACTGTCAAGAGATTTAAAGAGTTCTCTGACAAAAACGTGCGGATTTGAGGCTGGCCTGTTAAAACTATGGCTCTGAATTCAAGCAGGGCCACACACCATCATTTAAAGCCGCTCTCAAGGGCCAGCTGCTGGGGTCTTGCCTGGGAGGTGGGGGGGGTTGGTTTTGGCTCACCTGTGCAATTCTCACACCCTCCACCAGGGGCTGCTCTAGCCCCTCTGCCCTTTCTGACTCCTGCTTTAGGCGCCGTCCGTCCGTCCCAAGAGTCTCCTAACTCCCCCAATCATGTAAACTTTATGGATTGTTTCCTCCTGCCTTCTCTCCTATGCCAGATTCACTTCTTAGTTGTAATTCTATTATAATCATATTTTCCTTGATGTTTTCAAATAGTATGTTGATTTTTCTCTGTGTCTCTAGTCTCCCTTTAGAATCTCCTCATCAAGGCTCTTCTGCCACTGCTCTTTCCTGGGTGTTTCTGTGGAGTGACAATGGCCAACACCGGCACCCTCAGCTCCCAAACTGTGCCCCCAGGTACCCTGGGATGCCACTATGAACTCACAGAGGTACCGTGGGGTATTTTAAATTTTTGAGAAGCACAGCAATACTTGTTGGGCACTGTGCAAACTACTAGCTTCAGGTAGTTCCATTTCAATGTTAGATCATCTATGTTCCTTTTGGTGATGTCATCTTTGCAAAGAGGGGCTTTCAGAGGTTGCTGTGATAAAAAGCAAGTACTACACAAAAATCCAAGTGGAACGAGGAATGCTGTTCAATCTGATTCCTAAGTTTGGGAAGTTGTGCAGTGCCCAACAGGTGCACATATGGCATTGGTGAGTGAATTAGTCAGATTTCTCCAGAGAAACAGCACTGATAGGGAGTGTGTATGAATATGTGGGTAGTCAGAGAAAGAGAGAGGGAGATTTATTTTAGGAAACCATCTCACGTGATTGTAGGGGCTGGCAAGTCCAAAGTCTTGTGGGCGGGTCAAAGAGGTTGTATATGGTGGAATTCTACAGAGTTGATGTTGCAGCTCAAGTCCAAAGACAGACTGAAGGCAGAATTCCCTCCTTCTCCCAGAAACCTCTACCAGTTTTTCTCATGGCCTTCATCTGATTAAATGAGGCCCATCATACTGAGAGTAATAATCTCCTTTACTCAAAGTCTACTGATATAATAAGTGTTAATCTCATTTAAAAAATACCTCCACAGCAATATCCAGATGGTGAGTGTTTGAGCAAATATCTGGGCACCAAGACATAAAAACAGCCATCACCTGAGAATGTCAATATATTTATTTATATATATATATCTATCTTTGCCTTTGAATTTATGTAATTACATTTTGAATCAGCCACTACTGTTCGGTGATAAATACATAGTAAGTTGTTTGGATGTTACTATTTAATAAATGGAATTGTTAGCTATTTCTTTTGACCTGCGAGCACAGAGAAGGCCATGATCAGAGAAAATTTCAGAACCTTTGATGGCTTGTAGAGTTCTAGATGTGCATTTTCTTTTCTTTTTTCTTTCTTTCTTTTTTTTTTTTTTTTTTTTTGAGACAGAGTCTTACTCTGTTGCCACAGTTATAGTGCAACGGCATCCTCATAGCTCACTGCAACCTAACACTCCTGGGCTCAAGTGATCATCTGCCTCAGCCTCCCAAGTAGCTGGGACTATGGACACGCATCACAATGTCTTAGCTAGTATTTCTGGTTTTAGGAGAAATGGGGTCTTGCTCATGCTCTTGCTCAGGCTGGTCTTGGAACTCCTGGCCTCAAGCAATCCTCCTGTTTCGGCTTCCCAGACCTCCTGTTTCGGCTTCCCAGAGTGCTAAGATTACAGGCATGAGCCTGGCCAGATGTGTATTCTAAATGCATATTAATATACATATATTCTAAAGAGTAGCCCTAACAGTAACTCTCACCTGGAGGTTTCAAACAAAACTTCTTAGATGCTTCACCAAACCTATTGCCAGTCTGACTGCCAGCAGTGTAGTTTTTAATCCTCACCCTCCTTCCTCACTTCCACCCCATCATGACACTCTCTTGAAGACTCACATAATGATTTTTTACCTATGTTGTATTTTATCATCAAAATAAAATTAAATACTGACAGATTAAAGCCCTTCTCACCAATTATAGGTTTGTAATTTTTTTTTTCAAATAAAATATTTATTTTTTAACTTCTCCCTTTTCTTCCTTTCCAGACAAATTAGTAGTCTAGAGAGGTCACCCAGCCTGGTAACAAATTAGGATGCTTTTATAAGAGAAAGTCGCCTTGATTTAGAAGAAGCAACACTTTAAAACATTGCCTCTCACGATATTTTATTATAATAATCCTTACTATGAGAGCCTGGCTCCAGCCTCTGGACCAGTGATGAGGCCAGCCCCATCCAAACAGCTGAGTCTGTGGGTGGCTTGAAAAACAAGTGTAACGTGTGTCCTTATAAAGCAAAAACCAAAGGCAGAAAATGCTAGCAAAGAAAATCCATTTTGTCTATTTTCCCCTGAGAGCATATGCACCTCAGAGTAAAAGATAGCCACTAGGTCACTGTGCAAAAAATGTAGATTATAAACTCCTTTTTCCCCTTATGTCTCATCATTAAAACTGGAAAGCACTGGAAGTCATTTCCTATTAATTCATGTATGTTGGCAATATCTGCTCCATTGAGTAAAGACCCTGTTTCATCATGCACAGAAATATTTAAGGCACTGTGCTCCTGAGATACCAAGGCAATGTGATGGTTCGCTCTCAAGGAGGGGCACTTGTCATTCATAAAAGACAGTTACTTTGTCATAAAAAGAAGTCACCCCATTTCAATGGGGTCTCCAGCCTCAACTAGAGATCACCCCACATCTAAGAATGCCTGCCGCCCTGCAGAAAACTCAGCGTTCAAGGGAAAATAAACATCAAAAGCTAGAAAATAAATGACAGCTCAGAGAAAAATCCATGAAATAGATTTGGTTAACGATAAAAACGAGGAGGTATTACAGTTGGAATGCATGTATATAACAGAAAAATAAGTCCATGCTGCGATTCATAATGAAGGCAACAAGAAAAAAATGAAATAAACTGGGGGCTTTTAAACACGCAAGAAATCTGATATAAAAAACACATTTGACAAAAAAAAAAAAAAAGAAAGAAAGAAAAGAAGCACAGTTATATCTATTTATATATCTCTGTGAACCCATTTTCTTAGTTTATTCTCCTAAGCCAATGTATACATTTTTGGGCAAAAAACTAGGTGGGAATCTATAGGCCAACGTCTAAGCAGTATTTTGTGGTATATGAATGTCCCCACCTGGCTGAAGTTCATAATAATTTATAATTGTAGCATTTTCTAGACTACACAATCTTACCAGTCTCCCCCAGACACTCTAAGAATAAATATAACTTGATTTTTTCCAACACTATTACTAAAAATAAAAGGACCACACAGTGTGTATCTCTCACTATCCTGAGAACAGGCAGTTTTCTTTCAATTCTTTCCATTCAAAGCCTTGGGAAAATTAGCAGTGTGCTACAGAAGGCCACAAAACGCTGGAGCCAGAAGGGACCCGGAGGCATCTAATCTCTGGCTTGGAAATATATTCTTATTATGGCTCGATTTTAGCTGCAAAAGCCCTCCTCCTAATAGATAGAAGTGGTGACACCGTGAATGATGATGGGGTGGGTGGCCTCAGCTTGAACGTAGTCACCAAAGCATCAGTGCCGATGGCCGAGTTGAATGAGGCGCATTCTAAAACTGTCCCGATGTTCCCGGCTAGCAAGAGCGTGTCAGGAACTGAGACCACTGGGGGACCAGGCCACTCTGGAAGGAAATATGGGTCCAAAGGGTATCCAGAGGCTACCTTTACATCTTGAAATGTGACGCTGACGTTTACAGCCTGATCTGCAGCCCCCACATGGGGTGACAACTCAGCCTGGTTTGCCCAGGACTTTCCCAGTTTTAGAACTGAAAATCCCACATCCCGGGAACCCCCTCAGCCCCAGCGAAATGAGACAGGACAATTGATATAACCCTGTATCACCCCTACACGTAATACCATAAAATAGCTCCTCCTGCCAACAGATCTCACTTTGACGGAATTCAAACCACAATAATTCAGCAACTGATGAACAGTCTGGATTATGGAATACTTATGGGGTAGACACATCAGCTGACACAGGCCAGAGGAACCTGGAGATTCCTATACCATCCGCATGCATATTGAACATATAAAGTCACTAGCGGACTGGGGTCTACATGGTGTCCTTTGGGTAGAAACAGACGACTAAAGTGTTTAAAGAAAGCATCTTCAGCTTATCAGGTAACTAGCCTTTATAATCTTATACCACCTACATCTGATAAGCTCCTTTCTTTGCCCCATCATTAGATAATATCAAGCTAAAATTCTACCCAATCACTGTTTAAACAATCAAAAGTTAAAGTCGACATAAACAACAAAAATGTATGAAATATACACTGATACCTGTTTCATCATTCATTCACGTTTCAAAAATATTTAACTCTCCTTCTGGCAGCAGATAAAATTACAATCATTTCCATCAGTAGAGAGCCTGTTTGAAAGCATCTTCAGTCTCAGAACTGAGAGGCAGGAGCTCTGGGCTATGCTGAGCAGCGATCTCCAGAAGACAGCTTTTCAGGCACAGAAGTGAGGGAGTCCCTGCGCTTTGCAAGCACAAAATTGCTGGTTGTGTGATTAAAGCTCTGTCTCCTTCCTTTCAGAAAGTCCCAACTTGACTCAGCATGACTCTCCAAGAAACAGGCAGGAAGCATGTGGTTTGTCTGCCCTGTGCGTACATCTCCTTTAACTAGACGATTTCCACTTGTAAAAAGCAGGGGATCTGGCACGTCCAGGAAGAATTCGTATTTGTCATGATATTCCTATGACACTCGGGCTCATTGTCACTTTAAAAAAACTTCCTTTAGATCAGTGGTCCCCAATCTTTTTGGTACCAGAGACCAGTTTCATGAAAGATCATTTTTCCATTGACAGGCAGATGTGGCCAGGGCGGGGAGGGGTGTGTGTGTGATAGTTTTGGGATGATTCAAGCACATTACATTCATTGTGCACTTTATTTCCATGCTTATCACATTATAACATATCATGAAATAATTACATAACTCACGGTAATACAGAATCGGTGGGAGTCCTGAGCTTGTCTTCCTGCAACTAGACGGTCCCATCTGGGCTGGGGGTGACGGGAGAGAGGACACCAAAGTGTGTTGCTTATGTCCAATCTACTTCATATTCTGTTTTGGTTGCTATCACTGCAGAGACCTCTGCTTCACAAAGATAGAATATCGGAAGGGGGAGCAGGCTTTCCAGTGATTTGGGGGCAACCTCAGGATACTCTGCCTTGATTTTAATCCAGAACACATAGAGATCTGAAGTTGTCCCATGCATCCTTTTTAAAGCCACTGCCATTTGTGATCTCAAGACGTTGACCCTCTTCCAGCATAGACAAAGTTGATTCACCTGGCTCACTCACAAACGGGCCGCACGGCAGGAGGGAGTGGTGGGTTAGCAAGTGAAGCTTCATCTGTATTTAGAAGCGCACCACGTCGCCGAGGCATTAGACTCTCATAAGGAGTACCCAACCTAGATCCCTCACATGCACAGAGGGTTCACGCTCCTGAGAAAATCTAATGCAGTCCCTGGTGTGACAGCAGACAGAGCTCAGGTGGGGATGCCGGCTGTGCTGCCAGGTCCTGACAGGGGGCGTTGGGGACCACAGCGACAGACCTCAAATTTCACCTTTCTTCGTGAGGCAATAGGATTGATGTTTCTGCAGTTACCTTTCACATCAGGAATTAGGGCAACTGCTGGTGGCCATGTGCCATTTTACATGAACCTCCATCTCTTCGTGAGCTTCCTGAATATCATGCCCCACATTTTCCACACCCTCTTCGTCCTCTGCCTCATCTTCCAGACATTGCTGGGTCCCTTGGAAAACTTTCAGGACCAGGGTGAGAGGGACAGCCACCCAAAAGACATGGGTGTGCACTTGGTCAACAGTGGTTCATTCCGTAGCTAGTTAAGATCACTAATATCACATCTGAACCTCTCAATAACAAAGAGAACAAACTATAACTGCAGGGCAGTTTATAGGAACACAGGGCAAACTCCATACACTTCTCTGCCTGTTTTTTGGAGAGTTATAACACACGTGCACACACAGAGACACCATTATGTGTACACACACGAGTGCCCTCCTTCACTCAGGGAATTCTTACAGTACTACCCTGGACAATTACATAGCTTTTCTGAACTGAGGGTTCATTCTTCTGAGAAATGCCCCTTACCTACCACTACTTAAGTCTTCACCACATTGTGAAGATACTTAAACTTCAGGCAGAAATGTCACCACGCGCTAACAGGGTTAGAACTCTTCAAAGACATGCAGTTGTTTCTTTTCATTTTATACCAGGTAGACACCACTATAGTAGAAATTGGGTAAGAGTTAACAAGGCAAGAGGGATTTATTTGTTAAATGAAAGTAACAGGTATTTTTGAAGCTCTCTTGCCAAAGATTGTTTTTCAGAAGTCAATAAAGTTAACTCCATTGTTCCCAAGAACATTCACCAAAACCACGACCAGCAGTTCTAAAAACCATCAGTTCTGAGATAAAACTTTTAGCCAGATAACAGTTCCAAGCTGGGTGTTTTCATAGGAAGAAAAACATATCCATCCAAAAGGATCCCCTCTTGCAAGGCGGTTTCGCCAGCTTTGTTCAATATATCAACAGTCAAAATAAACACATTTCTGCGGGTGGTATCCCAAAGCAGCGTAACAATAATTATCTAAAACCATCCGCCTCTGTAGGAGGCATCCCACATGAAAATACACACGAGGTTCGTGCCAATTTCATACCGAAAAGCCCCATTTGGCTGTGACAACACAGCCCACTGATACTTCCACAGCCACATCCCTTTCCTCCTAATGGCCCCTGTGCTCAGCTAATGGGCCCTTCTGAACACAGCCACTGCGGCTCGCTCTGAAATGAGAACACTTTATCACCAGGATACCCTCCTCGTGCCTACCAAGAAGAGCACTTCGGTGTGCATTTATGTCAGGGCTTAAGAACAAATAAAGAGATGACTTCATTTTTACCTCTGCTGACAGCGAGGGGTCCCTAAAAATCAATAGCAAACGGCAAGATATCGCCCCATTCTCCTGGCAGTTCTCACGCAAAAGTGAACTGGAAGAGGCTGAATGGGATAGGGAAGGATGGCATCAGTGATGCCCCATTTCCTTGGTTACTTTGGAAACCAAAGCATCAGTGATGTCCACACCTAAACTGTGTAATGATAGCATATTCTTTTTTGAGACAGTCTTACTATGTTACCCTTCGTAGAGTGCTGTGGCATCACAGCTCACAGCAACCTCCAACTCGTGGGTTTAAGCGATCCTCTTGCCTCAGCCCCCAAGTAGCTGGGGACTACAGGTGCCCGCCACAATGCCCACTTATTTTTTGTTGCAGTTTTCATTGTTGTTTAGCTGGCCCAGGTTGGTTTCTAAAGCCTCGTTGTATATGGCTGGTGCCATAACCACTGTGCTATGGGCGCCAAGCCAACGGCATATTCTTAAATACTGAATTTTCTTTTGCTTTGCAGTTTTTGGCCTGGGTTGGGTTTGAACTCACCACCTCCAGTATATGGGGTTAGTGCCCTACTCCTTTGAGCCACAGGCTCCACCCTTAAATACTGATTTTTTTTAAAAATCTATGATTTTGAGCTCTACTTCAATCTTCCCATAGCAGGGAAACCCACTCTGTTTTTTGGCCATTTCTATGCATGTTCATCCCCCAGCTCCAAAATGATTTGTGGACCGGCCCCTCCCACCCCTTGGCTGGGGTCTTTTTGCTTTTGTTGGAATAGCTCAGAGAGTGTGCAGGCATCTTGGGTTTAAATGCCTCCTTCTTTGGAGGTGGAGGCTCAGATCCACAAATAAACTGTGACAGCATCACCTGCTTCTTCTCCTGGCACTTTACGTACCCAGAGAATCTAACACCAGGCACAGAGAAAGAAATTAAATTCCACAGGCAAGGAGAGTCCACTTTTTGTAGAGCAGAGAACTTCTCCTGAGGGTGCCATAGTGTGAATGAGTCTTAAAAACAAAGCCAGCTGTGCTCCTGTCCTCTCACTCCTGCCCCTCTGTTGAACAAAGCCAGGTGACACCTGCCAATCCCTCTGGTCTACAAGAAGCCCCACCCATCCGAACTGCATGTCCTTTCCTCCCTCAGAGAGTAAAAAGAAAACCTTTTTTTTTTTTTTTTTCCTAGAAAAGCCCCTTTTTGCCCCACCAGATGACAAAAACGTCCCCAAAGGCCCCTGGCCCTAGACCCTGTCTATTAGTAAGCTACAAGGAACCCTAACTCTAATGTAAAGGCCACACTGCAGAACTGCCCAGCCTGGCTCGGTCTTCAGGGTATGAAGGCGATTAACTCAGGAATAAGGTAGAAAGAGTTGCTGACATAAGACACCATGGCTTAAAGAGAAGTGATGCAGACGGGGTCCCTGATTCACTCAGCCAATATTCCTCAGGGTCCCCACCACTACATCACTGCATCCCAAACAAATATTAGTGAGCACACAGCCAGCATTCAGCCAATAATTTACTCCTGGACTCCCATGTCAAGGTCAAGCGTGAAGCTCAGGAATGAGCTATTCACAAGAAGCTTAGACAACAGCAGAGTAGATGCCACGGCAGGAGTTCCTTTTTAAACTCTTCTTCTCCCAGTTGTCACAGAGTACAGGCTGGGACCTAACACATATCCAATCTTGGGTCTGCCCCATGCATTCGAGGCACGCAGCTCTGAATTTAGGGTCAACTAGAGATCACCCCATCGGGCGACAGTTAGGAGTTGTGGCAGTGGGGAAAACAGCAGCTTTTGACTTCAAGAAGACCCAGGTGATGGCTGGGTGTGGTGGCTCCTGCCTGTGATGCTACCACTTTGAGAGGCAGAGGCAGGAGGATCGCTTGCGCTCAGGAGTTCAAGACCAGACTGAGCAAGAGTGAGACCCTGTCTCTACTAAAATAGAAAAACTAGCTGGGCGTTGCTTGGGGCACCTGTAGTCCCAGCTACTCAGGAGGCTGAGGTAAGAGGATCAATTGAGCCCAAGAGTTTGAGGTTGCTGTGAGCTATGGCACCACAGGACTCTACCCAGGGTGACAAAGTAAGACTCTGTCTCAAAAACAAACAAATGAAAAAAAACAGAGAAGTTCGAGGAGACCCCAGGTGGAAATTTAAATATTTAAAGAAACAATAACTGACATTTGAACTTGGCACTATTCAGTTATAGTTTATCTTATGAAAGGGGCTGAGTTTGGGAGAAACTCTTGGAATGAGGTCCCTGAACTTGGTAGGACTCCACTAGGTTTTATCGATCCTGCCTAAAAACGTAACGGCTAGACAGGAGGATGCTTAAAGTGTGACTTAAAAATGTGGAATAATGTACATAATGTTAGTTTCCTGAAAAATGAGGAATTTTCACCTAAACTTGGCAAGAAAATTAAAACTTTGAGGTTCTTCACCAGGTGGTTCTCCCATTTTCTTTCTTTCATTTCTTTCTTTTTTTTTTTTTTTTTGAGAAATGGTCTCACTCTGTTGCCTGGGAGACAGTACTGTGGTGTCATCATAGCTCACTGTAACCTTGAACTCCTAGGCTCAAGCGATTCTCCCACCTCAGCCTTCCAAGTAGCTGAGACTATAGTTATGTGCTACCATACCCAGCTAATTTTTTGTTAACTTTTTTGTAGAAACAGGAATGTCACTAGCTTACTTAACTGGTCTTAAGCTCCTGGCCTTAAGTGATCCTCCTGCCTCAGCCACCCAAATTGCAAAGGTTATAGTGGTGAGCCACAGCACCAGCTGGTTCTCCCATTTTCTTTTCTTTTTCTTTCTTTCTTTCTTTTTTTTTTTTTTTAAGACAGAGTCTCACTTTGTCACCCTCAGTAGAGTGCTGTGATATCATAGCTCACAGCAACATCAAACTCTTGGGCTCAAATGATTCTCTTGCCTTAGCCTCCCTTGTAGCTGGGAGTGCAGGAGCCCTCCACAATGCCTAGCTATTTTTAAAGACAAGGTCTCACTCTGGCTCAGGCTGGTCTTGAACCTGTGAGCTCAGGCAATCCACCCACCTCAGCCTCCCAAGTGCTAGGATTACAGGCGTGAGCCACCATACCAGGCCCTGGTTCTCCCATTCTCAACTTATTCTTCTCTGTGTTGTTATCTACAGTGGCTGTAGTCACTCAGAGTCATGGTCAAGGCCAGCTGGGTGGCCTTAGGAAAGTTACCCCTCCAGCTTCGGTTTCCTGATCTGCTGAGAATGACACCCCCTTCATTGTGCTGTTGCAAGGATGAAGTTCAAGTTATACACATAATGAGTTTAGTGCAGTGCACGGTAAGAGCAAAATGAATGTTAGTGGCTTTTATTCTTGTCACATATATTTGTTAGACAGCCATTCATTTGGTAGGTTAATAAAAGATATTTCCAAAAAGGTTTCTTTTTAATATCCAGTTTAGCAGAAACTGGAGGTGTTAAAAAGAAAAAAAACTCCATAGAAATAATGTTGCTAGAACACAGGAAGCAACAGGACTAACACACGAAAGTAATTAAGAGCATGAGACCTTCATTGTACATTTACTTTGGGAGAGCATTTTTTTTTTTTTAAAAAAAAAGAAGAATTATTTGCATTTTGCAAGTGCAAATAACATGGTCTGCACAGGCTGTAAGATTAAAAAGTTGTATCCCATAAATATTAAGGATAAGAAGTTATATCCTAAGAAGCCCATCTTTGTGGGCAGCAATGTGATGCAGAGAAAAGCTACTTGTGTAAGTAAAAATTGCCAACCGGGGCAGATCCACACTGTGCTGGGTGAACCAAAGGTTTACCTGCATTATCTACTGTATTTCTCCCATCTTAGGAGGTAGACATTATCCTCATCTTACACATGAAGAAGGGGACCAGAGCTTTTGTGATTTGACTCGGGATCACATGCTGCGGGGTAAACCGTGATACAAAATCCAGGGCAGCTGCACTCAAGCCCATGATGATTTTGTAAATTTCTGCCAATGTTGGCCAGAGCGTGTTCGGTAGGGTCTGGAATGCGGAGAGGTTGTAAAACAGAGAGTTCCAGGATCACGTGCACTGGGGGAACACTGAGTAAAATAAGGGTCAGTCACGTTCCCTTCACTGCAGGTGTTTTTGGAGATATACATTGTGGATTCCACAGTGTGGTAAGGACACAAGGGAGTGTGTGTGCGCGTGTGTGTAATCCGCCACGGTCTACTGTTCCATGGAAAAGTGCTATTCCACTGAACAGTACTCCTATTCCATGGAAACCTTCTACTCATCCCGTATTTCTCCCCCACCCCTGCACTGAGGGGCACACACCTAACCCTCAGAACTAGGACTTCTTGTTTTCGACCTTTCCTCTCCTCACTCACATTTTCCTAGAGGATATTTTTAGCACCATGGCCATTCATTCATTCATTCAACAACTACATTATGCTTCACATTATGGCAGGTGCAAGGGACAAAAGAATTGAAGGCACCATGGACACTGGCTGACATTTATTAGACACCATCAAGCACTTCTTCAGAGCCCCATTTCTATGGACAAGTGAGAGAAAAGAAACCTACGTGGATGTCCACGACACAGGTTTCTGGCTGGATTCAATACCTTTGTCCCTTTCAGAGAACAGAAGACAAAGGTCAGGACTGATGTTTGGATTAAACCCTAAGAGGGTTGACGCTTTGGCCTCTTCTCCGCCGAGCGGACCCCACCTCATTGTAAAAGCACAGAGGAGACTGCCTGCGATTTGGAACCTGGCCTGCGCCCAGTTGTCCAGACCACCCTATTACTGTTTAACTGCAGTCAATTATATTAGCTGCACAATTCCTTTGATGCCTTTCCAATCCAAATTCCCCCTTTCTGGGGTAACTTCTGACGGTCTCGCCAGTGTATTATCTAATGGCATATGGAATTTGGAATGGTATGTCCATATGAGGGCCTACACATTCCTTTTCCAGGTTCCCCTCTGAAACACATGTGCTATCAGTTAGCACAGGAGGCCGAGAAGAGCCGAGGCTGGGGGAAAAGACAGGGAGGAAAAACCCAGAGAATTCCAAAAGAAGGCTCCTGACACCGCTTAGCAATAAAAACCCTCAAATGCACACAACAGTTTCTATATGGAAGAACAGATAAGAGAAATCGGTTTATTGTATCTAATTACCTTAGGCGACATTCTTCTTTTACAGTTTTAAATGTAATCAGTCGGTGAAATATGGCTCCGGAAAACAAGAACAACTTTCTACGGTTCAAGGCAGTCATCCTAAGATTCGGGCAGTGACCTGGAATTCCTTTGTTTCCCTCAATAGCAAAGCACTTAGCCAGGAGTTTCTTTCTACAGAGTGAGTGAGCTAGCACGGCTGCCCCACGTAATGGGGAAGCACGCTCTGCCTCGACATGAAGATGGCAGTGCAGGGCCCAGCGGTGTGTGTGTGTGAAGGCTGCCCCACAGCACTTCAGCGCTCTGTCAGGCCTGCCCGTGGGAAGCCTGACCCAGGAGATGCCACATCCTTCAGTGATTAATAATTACACCCACTGCCCTTCCTTCTCTGATCACTCATGTGGGCTTTATAACCTACGAACTCTCGAGAAGGAGCTCCCCCCGAAGCTAAGGAAAAAACAGAAATCATATGCACAGGTCAATAAAAGTTTCAAAAAGGAGACTTATGAAAAACTTCAAAATCTACAAGCAGATCTGATATTTTGGAAGAAATACATCTATCTGTTTTCAGAATCTTTAAGAACTAAAAGAACCTTTTGTGATGGGGGAATTAAAAAAAAAAAAATCAAAAAGTTGACCTAAAAGTTGATGGCCAGTAAAGAAAGAGCTATTGTTTACAAAACTGGGAGAAAAATAGAAATCAAATGTAAGCATCTATGGTAATCAGGGCTGGGCAGGTGGCTGTCATATTCTTGCTATATGAATGATACCTTGGATATTAGGATGGTTACTTTGGCGAAAATGGAAACATCATATCCCAAACTGTGGAAGATGAGCTGTCCCTTTGGAAAATACCAATGGAGAACAGGAAGTGAAAGGGGACACTTGCCTTCAGGCCTACTGACTATAGCTGAGTTATTTTTGTCACTTGCAAGACACCGGTGCTGAAAGTACTATTTCTCATGCACGCATGTGACGAGAATCCAGTCTTTTCTGGTGCACTCCACGGCTTCAGCAGGCTTTAAAGACCGACAGCTGCCTGCAATCACTCAGACATGCCAAGTGGCCAGAGAGACAGCTTTAAATACTATGCATACGGACCTGGAATTGTGAAGAGAATTCACAAATGGAGGATTTATTACTGCTCTCTGATATTGTTCAGGAACTCACACTGCTGGTTGGAGCAGCCTGTTTGCTTTTTTTTTTTTTTTTTTTTTATTGTGGTGTCTAGACTAGGGGCAAAATGATGCCTTACTCCAACTCCTAAAGATTCCCCACATCCTACGGACCACTGAGTGTTGTACAATATTGTCAGCAATAGTGATGCTTTCAGGGAAGTCAGAATATACAGTCATCCTTTATAAAGACTGACTTCAAAGTTGGTTGCCATAGACATTGACAAAAAAAAGGATATTTTATTAAAATGTTTTCATTGACACAACCATTTGGCACTACCTGAAGAGTGATCAAACCATTTGTATTCTTTTTTTTTTTTTTTTAAGAAAACAAACATATTGGCTTGGTGCCTGTGGCTCAGCGGCTAGGGTGCCAGCCACATACACCAGAGCTGGTGGGTTCAAACCCAGCCTGGGCCTGCCAAACAACAATGACAACTACATCAAAAAAAAATAGCCAGGTGTTGTGGCAGGCGCCTGTAGTCCCAGCTACTTGGGAGGCTGAGGCAAGAGAATACTGAAGCCCAAGAGTTTGAGGTTGCTGTGAGCTGTGATGCCACAGCACTCTACTAAGGCAACATAGTGAGACTCTGTCTCAAAAAAAAAACAATTATAAGATTTTCCTGGGATACTTAAGAGTTGGTTAGTCAGAAAATGCTAATAAAAGGCAAAATTTGAAGATAACTCTCTTCTCTATTTTACCTTTGACATCAATGGTAAGATCACTGGTACCACAGACACTCAGTCGTGGTGGGTGGTTTCTGTTTCTGACCATTTGCTCTTCTCGCTTTATTTCCTTGTCTGGGGTGATCTCTTTCCTTTCCCTAACTAGATGCTGACAACTTTTAAATTTCCAGCCCAAGAGCTGTGTTTCCAGCTGCCTAATGGATGGTCCACGAGCTCCATGAAGATGACAAGCCCAGACAGAGCTATGGCCCCTGTTCAACCTCTACCTACCTCCACCTGCTCCTTGTCCTAGAGTGACATCACCACTCATCAAGTAGATGCTGTCACCCTACGTGTAAAATGTCTCTCCAAGTTTGTGCTCTCCTCCCCAACACAAATGTTTCTGCTTTCATTCATTCATTTATTTATTTTTGAGACAGAGTCTCACTCTATCGCCCTGCGTAGAGTACCGTCACGTCACAGCTCACAGCAACCTCAAACTCTTGAGCTTGAGCAATCCTCCTGCCTCAATCTCCCAAGTAGCTGAGACTACAAGTGCCTGCCACAACATTCAGCTAGTTTTTCTATTTTTAGCAGAGAAGGGGTCTCACTCTTGCTCAGGCTGGTCTTGAACTTGTGAGCTTGAGCAATCCACCTACTTTGGCCTCCCAGGGTGCTAGGATTACAGGCATGAGCCACAACAGCTAGATTCATTAATTTTACATTATAAATTATGTTTTATTTGTATCACACTTATGGTGTGATACATCATCTTTGCCTCCATCATCAAGAATTTCCTAATCACTCTCCAATCACCTCCCATGTTTTCTTCATATGCCAAAGTAGTTTTGCCTAATATAAATCTCATCATAGCACCCCTGAACTCCATATTTTGGACACTCCCCTTTTCTATACTCCTTCGAAAAACCCACAAGGACCTTAATGACCTGCCTGTCACGTTACCTGTTCTTTATGCCTCAGCTTTCTTTCTAATTTCTATGAAGTCCATGGTCTACCCACTCCAAGCTATGGGTCTGCCCTCCTAGAGTCCACATATCTTTGCACTTGGTTTTCCTTCTGCCTGGGAGGAGGTCTTTCTCCATCTGCAAACCCCACTATCACACTAGGCTCAAACAGTTTTTTTGTTTTGTTTTGTTTTTTGAGACAGGCCTCAAGCTGTTGCCCTGGGTAGAGTACTCAGAGCAACCTCCAACTCCTGAGCTTAAGCAATTCTCTTGCCTCAGCTTTCCAAGTAGCTGGGACCACAGGCGTCCACCACAACAACCGGCTATTTTTTGGTTTTAGTTGTTATTGTTGTTTGGCAGGCCTGGGCTGGATTCGAACCCGCCAGCTCTGTTGTATGTTCGAACCCGTAGCTACTTGAGCTACAGGCGCCGAGCCGGATCAAACAGTTTTAAGGACCTTTCTTTACAGAAGCCTTCCCCAAAGCTCTAAAAAGCTGTCTGGAGGGCCTCCAAGGCAAACAATAAAACCCCAAGTGTGGATCTAAAACAAAACAGCAAGATGGACACAGTGTCTCACACCTATAATCTCAGCTCTTTGGGAGGCCTAGTCAGGAGGATTACTGCAGCCCAGGAGTTTGAGGCCAGCCTAGGCAACAAAGCAAGACCCCATCTCTAAACAAAATATTAATTAGCAAAAATGGGCCAGGCACGGTGGTGCATGCCTGTAATCCCAGCTACTTAGAAGGCTAAGTCAGGATTGCTCAAGCCCAGGAGTTTGAGGTTGCAGTGATCTATGATCATGCTTCAAAAATAAATAAATAAGTCAATAATCAATTAATCAATAAATATATAAATATATTAAAAAAAACAATATGCCAAGTGAAAACAAATGAAAAAGATCAACAGAAATGAAGGACAGTGACTTTTCTTAACCATTATGGTCAGGCAAAACAAAAAACAAAAAACAAAAAAAAAACAAAGAAAGAAACCTACTATAAAATGATGAAGCAATGCCAAACCAGAATACTTTTTCCAAGCAAAAGGAAAACGTGGAGGAATTACACAGCTGTAGTCTTAGCAGCTGTTGAGTCAACCAACTTGGGCGAGTAGGCGTGGAAATCAGAGAAGGATGATTTATACTAATTGACTTATATTTGGTCTGAGCACTATTTTTCACTCCTCAACCTCCTGTCAGCATCATTTCTGGCCCCTACCCATTTCCAGAAAGTTTCATACAGCATTTCTTTCCAATTGTCTCTTCGTGATTATGATGAAAAAGAACGTGAAGATACTATCCAAGTAAAACTGCAGATACTTTCAGGAAACTCGACCTAATGCAAATCTGAATCTCATTAAGGCAAACACAAGTGTCAGGTGTCCCAGGGCCAGAACCTCTGCAAACTAATTGAAGAATACAAAGAAGATGGACAGCTGACCTTGAATTCAGTGACTCACAGACTGGGAAGGGAGCCTCACAGCCAGCAGCCTGGATGTGCAACAGAAACTTCAACGAAACCCATCCAAAAACCCAGCAGGCGTTTGTCCCTCAAATTTGATGCTCCTCAGACCTTGTTCTTCCATCTCAGTAAACGACAACAGGGATCTTCCAGTGGCTGAGGCCACAAGCCTTGTTCATAACCCTTCCCGGCGGCCCTCTTTCCCACACAGACCCCCACGGTCAGACCCACAGCAGACCCTGTCGACTCAGTGAACCAGGCAGTTCTCACCCCTCGCGGCCACGTCTCGCCCTGTTGTCTGTCAGTGAGCTGTGCAGACGACTCCTGTGGGCTCATCCTGCTCCCGGGTTGGCTCCATCCCCCGAGACTCCCTTTGCAAAATGTACAGGTCCTCAAAACCCGCCATGACTTCCTCTCTTGCTCAGAGTACAAACTCAAGTCCTCACCACAGCCTACAAGGCCTTACATGACCTTGACTGGCTCTGCCCCACCTCCCATGGCACCCTGAGGGGGCCCCTCAGTGCTTTCCAGCTATCCTGCCTCCCCACATCCTAATGCTCCTCCAGCACCCCAAGGCCATGGTCTGAACCCTCTCCCTTGTCTTCTTTCCTCAGCCCGCAGGTTCTTTCCCAGCACCCAACGCACGCCCCAGTCGCCATTTATTCAGCCATCCCCTGCTTCTCCTCTCTGAAATGCTGGCACTCATAAGGCAGGTACTCTGTGTGTGCACTGTAGTCTCCCCTGACCTATTAAATACACACTGAAGGACGGAAAGAGTAAAAGAGAAGAAAACACGGTCGTAATGCCAAACCAAGGGTAATTCACTCATTAAAGAGCAACACGCCAGGCAGTGCCTCCTTAATGCTACAAAGATAAAATCATTTGCCTTCCCTGGTAAGTTTCTCTTAAACAATGAGTTTTTCACTCATAGACTTTGGTTTTAAAAAGTCAATTCCCGGCTCGGCACCTGTGGCTCAAGCGGCTAAGGCACCAGCCACATACACCTGAGCTGACAGGTTCAAATCCAGCCTGGCCTGCCAAACAACAATGATGGCTGCAACCAAAAAATAGTTGGGCATTCTGGTGGGTGCCTGTAGTCCCAGCCACTTGGGAGGCAGAGGCAGGAGAATCGCTTGAGCCCAGGAGTTGGAGGTTGCTGTGAGCTGTGATGCCACAGCACTCTACACAGGGCAACAGCTTGAGGCTCTGTCTCAAAAAAAAAGGTCAATTCCCAGCCCATGCAACTCTAGCAATAGTTAATGTGGGAAGCGGTATCTACAAGCTCACTGACTCTAAATGCTGGACTTGGTAATGGCAACCGGGTGCCTGTGAGGCCCAGAGTAGAACAAAGATCAGGTAACCCTCCCTGCCCTCAGGGAGCCTGTTCTGCATTGTATTCAGAGAGATAAAGGCTGAAATGTGCATACGGTATAAGTGCAACCAGAGGATGTGCTGGCAAAGGCAAAACTTGTGATACCGTGTTTCCCCAAAAATAAAACATCCTCCGAAAATAAGACCTACTTACAGGTTTTCTTCTGGGTGAAATATAAGGCATCTCCCCGAAAATAAGCCCCTCCCAGGCTCTGTCTCGGAATGAAAATTAATTTACCATAAACTGGTTGCTAGGGCCACCCCAACTGGCGTCTAGCAACCAGTGATGTTATGTCGAGTCCTGACGTCACTACTGTGTGGAGGCAGAGAGGCGGTTGGAGTGAGCCGTGAGTGCTGAGCCGGAGAGAGGAGAAGACTTTCACAGATGTGTGTAGAAGAACAGGAGGATCAGAGTGGATGGGACACGGGTAACAATAAATGTGTACCATATTCTTCTTCATGGAAAAATAAAACATCCCGTGAAAATAAGACCTAGCACATCTTTGGGAACAAAAATTAATATAAGACACTGTCTTATTTTTGGGGAAACGGGGTAGTACTTGCCAGGGTTTGGAGAAAGAGAAGTAGGAAGGGGTTGAAGAGGCAGATTAGGGAGGAAATTACAAGGCAGGGGGAACACACTATATGATACTGTAATAGCGGATACCTGTTGGTATATATTTGTTCAAACCTATAGCATGCACAACTCCTACAGTGAAAACTAATGTAAACTCTGAGCTCTGGGTGTTAATGATACATCAATGTGGGTTGATCAGGAGTCACAAATGTGCTTTTCTGGTGGGGGAGGTGGCAGTGGGAGAGGCTGTGTATAGAAACTACATTCTACGTAATTTCACCACAAACTCCAACCTGTTTTCAAAAAATAAAACACATTTTTGCTTTTTTTTTCTCCAGTTTATGGCCAGGGCTGGGTTTGAACCCACCACCTCCGGCATATGGGACCTGCACCCTACTCTTTGAGCCACAGGTGCTGCCCTTAAAGCACATTAAAAAAAAAAAAAAAAAGATTAGTTGTGGAACTTCCATGGCTTTTTTTTTTTTTTTAAAGTTATTTTTGTAAGCAAAATCCTTCTTGGAATTCAGAAAAGGGAAAATCACTTTCAGCTGGCGCGATCAAGGGCTTTGGCAGCCAGTAGAGCTGGCTGAGGTCTGGGAAATGGTGCAGAGGGAAGACCCGTTTGGGGAATGGAAGTTAGAAAATGTCGGTGGCAATGGGAGCTGAGTAGGGGGTAGCACCTCGGTGACACGGGGGAGACTGCAATTAAATTTCAGTTTTCTGGATATGGAATTCTTTGGGTTTGAAGTCACCCAATATACGTACTTTATTATAAATTTATACTTAAAAAGAGACGTGAAAGGTTAACACCCTTAATATTAAATGCTTCAAGAAATGTTCTAGTCATTTTTAAGGCTTCTTTACCGTTCTTAACACCTCATTATTTAGTGCATATGAAAATGTCACTGATAACAAAAATAATGACCCGGGTCTAACTTTAACACGGCCACGATCAAAGAGAAATGTCAGAGCACAGGGCGTTCCACCCACCCTAGGTGCACTGAATTTTGCTATGTGAGATCTCCCGGCTCAGAAGCAGCATTAAGAAGGTAGGCGCCACCCAAAACACACACAACAGCTTAAGGGAACCGTGCACACGTTCTGAGAGAGGGCACCTCATAATAAGGACAGGAGAGGGTTATTTATACCACTCTTAATTAAAGATGATCCTCTCAAAGACCAGAGCAGAAGGAACTTCTGGAACAGCTTGTGACAAGCAACTCAAGAGGTGGAGAAGAGGTGAGGTGGAAATGGAGAGAAAGGTCAGAACAGACGTAAGTGGCTGCACGGCCACTCTCGCAAGGATTAGTATTTAGCTTTCCAGAAAGAATCGGAAATAACTCCCTCAAAAAGAAACTAAGCGGTGATCCATTTGCACTACAGAACAGAGATTCTTTGTTATCAACATTTAAAGGGGTTTGAATGCAAAATCCATAACTCATAAGGTCTTACATTCCTCAGAGTCTCCCCTGATGCCCTGGAAGGATGATTAGCTGGTAAAAGCATCCTTATTTACACAGCCTTAGCATTGGTGTTTGAGCAAAGGTTGGTGAATGTCCTTTGTGGTAACTTTACTTTTTTTCTTTTTAAGATACCATTCTTTTTTTAATTCTCTGATTCAGGGTCTTACTCTGTCCTGTTGGGTAGAGTGCTGTGCCATCATAGCTCACAGCAACCTCAAACTCCTAAGCTCAAGTGTTCCTTCTGCCTCAGCCTCCTGAGTAGTTGAGGTGACAGACGCCTACTACAATTCCCAGCTATGTTTTACAGACAGGGTCTTGCTCTTGCTAAGGCTGGTCTTGAACTCCTGAGCTCAAGCAATCCACCCGCCTTGGCCTCCCAGAGTGCTGGGATTACCACCAGGCCCAAGAGAGCATTCTTAAAGAGATCGGAAACACTGGTAAAGTCTATCGCGTATCTGAAATTGAACAATCTAGTAAAGAATCTAAAAGATGAAAGTTGTTACTGAATTGACAGCTTGCGCAGGTTCTGGGGGAAATGGTTTGCCAGGGGAGGGTAATTAAGTGGAAGGGAAACACCATGCCAGTTAAATCTCATGAGAAGCTGACAGGGTAGGTAGAATCCACAGAGAAGGCACTTGGGGCTTCTGGGAGCATGGAGGGGGAGGGAGAGAGCAAGGGAAAATATTTTTTCTCATCTCCTCTTCCTTCATAAAATCATAGTTTTTCAGTGAGCACAAAAACACCCACATGCTGAAGCCACTTAAGTTACCATGGGGAAGCCAGGGGGTGGCTG
The DNA here is from genome assembly GCA_963574355.1 of Loris lydekkerianus. Lineage (NCBI taxonomy): Eukaryota > Metazoa > Chordata > Mammalia > Primates > Lorisidae > Loris > Loris lydekkerianus. The sequence goes on along the minus strand of CAUYPK010091688.1, from coordinate 2,033 downwards.
GGGGGTTGTATGGCACTTTGTGTAACTTGGTGAAAGATGCCAGTAGGGGCAAGAGTCTGGGAGATTTTAGAGGAAGAGAGGGGTTTAGGGTAGGAGCTTCCCCTACCGTTGAAATGGTAGGGTGAAAATTATCTAAAGAATCTGGACTTTGGAGTCTGGATGCCCAAAAAAAATCCGGCCATGAGAAACTCCAGAAAACTGAGTCAACATCTCTGGAATCCAGGGAGATAGCCTCTGTACTGTCCACTTTCGAAGAGTCCCATGACATTATTATTATATATATTATTCACAATTTCTAACATTTCAGCACCTCTGTGCAGATATTTTAACTGTTATCTCTCATATTCTTCTGATCCCATAAGGATTCCCAGAAGCTGGAATCCAGGACACATTAACCGCTGGGCCCAACCTCTGTACATTTAGAAGAGCTGTCCAGTATAGGAATTCGCTTCCTGCTTCTCCCCCATCCTCTTTTCCTATGGAACAAGTCTCTTTCTACTTCTAACACTCTGATTAAATCCGAGCCTTTAAATTTTATTATCCTCTGTTTTAAGACGAGAACTAATGAGCCTGTCTATGCAAGCCTCACCAAACCCAAAGCTTGCTTTTATATCCTGAGATATAATTAATAAAAAAACTTGCCTAGTCATATACACTAGTAAAAAAGTCAATATAATACCCTATTCTATAAAGGAGAAGTAAAAGAAAGAACAAATGCATTTCAATATACAAATGCTCGCGTACAATGACACACCAGAAGATGTAAGAAAACAGATGGTTGCACCTCTAAGTCGAATCAGTGTGAATTTAATAGCTACAAATGCAGATCGGTAACAGCAGGTGTATTGGTGGATAGTCAAGTTCTAAACAAAACATACTACAATATCCTCTCAATTGAAAAGGTAGTTGCATTCCTGAAAAATTCAGCAGATGTTTAAGATGCCTTTTGTGGCCAGGCACAGTGGCTCATGCCTGTAATCCTAGCACTCTGGGAAGCTGGGCAAGTGGATTACCTGGGCTCAGGCGTTTGAGAACAGGCTGAGCAAAAATAGCCAGGCTTCATGGCAGGTGCCTGTAGTCCCGGCGACTGGGGAGGCCGAGGCAGGATGATCACTTGAGTTCAAGAGTTTGAGGTTACAGTGAGCTACGATGTCACGGCACTCTACCCAGGGTGATAGAGTGAGACTCTGTCTCAAAAAATGAAATAAAAGGCTTTTGTTTATGTACTATATGTTTAGATTCTAGTAATATAAAAATTTTATCACCCAAAATGTCTGGCTGGGTGTTCCCACTTATAGCCTCATGTGGAGTTAATCACAGTGCAGGCTGTCTATAACAGCATCCCTGACCTGGGCCTGCTAAAATGTCATGCCTTCCATTGTGACAAACAAAAGGGCCCCCCAAATTCCCACAATAAGCCACAGTGGGTGGCACTTTTGCCTGGTCTAACTAAGCTGTAGGTAGATACCCTTCCCTCCTGTGTATGTTTCTTCCCACTGTTGTTTTCGTTCCAGACAGCTAAGGAGACTTTAATACCACATTCCTTGGCATTTTGAAAATCCCAGCCTGTTCTATTGTCACCTCCTTCTGTGGCTATTAGCCAGTCAGTGAACTGGAACGCGCAGCTCTGGACAGTGACGGAGCGCACCCTCCGAGCCTGTAGTTTCCACTGACGTGGTCCTGAAGAACAGAGCTATTAATAACGAGGTGACAAAATGATACACCCGTCCGAGCACTTATCTTTAGATGCTCGCAATGTGTTTTATCTGCACAGAGTCTATATTTAGACTCAGTTAACAGAATCTCTCTCTATGCTTGTTCACATAGCCAAATACTACTTCATGAGGGTCTAGGAAGGAAGGAAAAAGAGAAGGGAGGCAAGTGAGGGAAGGGAAGGAAGAGAGGAAGGAAGGCAGGCAGGCAGGGAGGGAGGGAGGGAGGGAGGGACGGGAGAGAGAAAGGAGGGCAGGGGAAGGCAGGGAGGGACGGAGGACGAGAGGGAGGGAGGCAAGGAGGGCGGGAAGGAGGGAGGG
>CAUYPK010091682.1:0-15255 GCA_963574355.1 Loris lydekkerianus | reverse complement strand
TAATTCTCTCAATTGATGCAGAAAATGCTTTTGATAATATTCAGCATTGCTTCATGAACAAAACACTTAAGAAAATTGGTATAAAAGAGACATTTCTTAAACTTATATAGGCCTTGTACAGCAAACCCACAGCCAATATCATACTGAATGTAATTAAATTGAAATCATTTCCACTCAGATCAGGAACCAGGCAAGGTGGTCCATTGTCTCTGTTGCTTTTAACATTGTAATGGAAGTTTTTGCCATTGTAATTAGGAAAGAAAAGGCCATCAAGGGTATCCACATAGGGTCAGAAGAGATCAAACTTTCACCTTTCACGCATGATTTGATCATATATCTGGTGAACCATCAGGGATTATACTACAAAACTTTTAGAAGTGATCAAGAAATATAGCAATGTTTCAGGCTACAAAATCAACACCCATAAATCTGTATCCTTTATATATACCAACAATAGCCTAGCCAAGCCAAGAAAATAGTCAAGGACTCTCTATCTTTCACAGTAGTGCCAAAGAAGAAGAAATATTTGGGATTTTACCTAAGAAAAAACATGAAAGATATTTATAAGAAAAACTTTAAAACTCTAAGAAAAGAAATAGCTGAAGATGTTAACAAATGGAGAAACATACCAAGCTCATGGCTGGGAAGAATCAACATTGTTAAAATGTCCATACTACCCAAAGCAATATATCATTTTAATGCAATTCCTATTAAAGCTCTATGTCATATTTTAAAGATCTCCAAAAAATAATACTTCATTTTACATGAAAACAGAAAAAAAATTCAAATAGTCAAGACATAACTTATAAATAAAAACAAAGCAGGAGGAATCACGCTACCAGACCTCAGACTATACCACAAATCGATAGTGATCAAAACAGCATGGTACTGGCACAAAAACAGAGAAGTAGATGTCTAGAAGTAGATGTCTAGAAAAGAATAGGGAACCAAAAGAAGAGATGAATCCAATTTCTTACCAATATTTGATCTTTTACAAACCAATTAAAAACATTCAGTGTGGAAAAGATTCCCTATTTAACAAATGGTGCTGAGTGAACCGACTGGCAACCTGTAGAAGACTGAAACTGGACCCACACCTTTTATCATTGACTAAGATAGACTCTCACTGGATAAAAGATTTAAACTTAATACATAAAACTATAAAAATACTAAAATAAAGAGCACATAAAACAATTGAAGGAATCAGCCTGGGTAAAAAATTTATGAGGAGGACAACCTAGTCAATTGAAAAAGTATCAAAAGTATATTACTGGGACCTGATCAAACTAAAAAGCTTCTGCACAGCCAAGAACATAGTAAGTATTGCAAGCAGACAGACCTCAGAATGATAGATAATATTTGCAGGTTATACCTCGATAAAGGTTTAATGACCAGAATCTACAGAGATCTCAAACATATTAGCAAGAAATGAACAATAGATTCCATCTCAGGGTGGGCAAAGAAGTTTAAGAGAAACTTCTCTAAAGACAAATACACGATCTACAGACACATGAAAAAAGCTCATCATCCTTAATGATCAGAGAAATGAAAATCAAAACTACGTTGAGATATTACCTAACTCTAGTAAGAGTAGCCCATATAACAAAAATCCAAAACCAGAAGTGTTGGTGTTTATGTGTAGAAAAGGAAGTGCACACTTCTACACTGCTGGTGAGAATGCACACTAATACATTTTTTTTGGAAGAATGTTTGGAGAATACTTAGAAATGTAAAAAATACACGTGCTATTCAATCCTATAATTTATTTACTAGGTATATACCCAGAATATCAAAAATCACATCATAAGAAAGATATTTGTACCAGAATGTTTATTGAAGGCTTATTCATAATTGCTAAGTTGGAAAAAGTCCAAGTGTCCAGCGATCGAAGAATGGATTAATAAATTGGGGTGTATGTACACCCTGGAATATTATGCAGCCTTGAACAAAAATAGAGACTTTACCTCTTTCATGTTTACATGGATGAAGCTGGAACATATTATTTTTATTAAAGTATCTCAAGAATGTAATGTGGACTTTTTAGCAATGTTGATTCTTTTTTGCCATGAGCATGGTATGTTTTTCCATTTGTTAACATTTTCAACTATTTCCTTTTTTAGAGTTTTATAGTTCACTTAATAGAGATCTTTCATGTCCTTTTTTAGATAAACTTTCAAATATTTCATCTTTTTTGGCAATACTGTCAATGGAATAGAGTCCTTAACTGTTTTTTCAGCTTGACTGTTGTTGGTATATATAAAGACTACTGCTTTTTGAATGTTGATTTTGTAACATGAGATGCTGCTCACATATTCACTTTTCAGAGATTTGTAGTAGAATCCTTGGTGTTTTCCAGGTATACAATCATATTATTTGTGAAGAGCGAAAGTTTGATTTCTTCTGACCCTATATGTATATACTTCATCACCTTTTCTTCCCTAATTGTGGTGGCTAAAGCTTCCAGTATAATGTTAAAGAGCAGTGGAGACTATGGGCAGGCTTGTTTTATTCCTGATCTGAGTCAAACTGATTTAAATTTAACTCCATTCAAAATGATTTTGGTTGTGAGCTTGCTGAAGATGGTCTCTATCAGTTTAAGAAATGTTCCTTCTCTACCAATTTTATTAAATGTTCTGATTATGAAGAGATGATGTATATTATCAAAAGCTTTTTCTGCATTAATTGAGAGAATCATAAGGTCTTCGTTTTTTAATTTGTTTATGTGCTGAATTATACTTACAGATTTACGAATATTGAAGAAGCCTTGAGACCCTGGGTTAAAATTGACTTGGTCATGATGTATAATTTGTTTGATGTGTTGCTGGATCCTATAAGTTAGAATCTTGTTGCATATTTTTGCAACTATATGCATTAGTGACATTTCTCTAAAATTTTTTTTCCTTGTTGGGTTTTTTCCTAGTTTGGGGATCAGGGTGATATTTGCTTTATAACACGTGTTGGTTAGTCTTTCTTCTTTCTTATACATTTTGGAACTGGCTGAGTAATATAGGTACTAATTTCTCTTTAAAAGTTTGGTAGAATTCTGACGTGAAGCCACACCTTTCATCATTAACTAAGATAGACTCACATTGAATTAAAGATTTAAACTTAAGACATGAAGCTATAAAAATACTAAAAGAGAGTTCAGGGAAAACCCTTGAAAAAATTGGTCTTGGTGAGTATTTTATGAGGAGGACCCCTCTGGAAATTTAAGGAGCTTCAAAAATACACTACTAAGACCTGATCAAAGTAAAAACTTTTGCACAGCCAAGAACACAGTAAGTAAAACAAGCAAACAGCCCTCAGGATGGGAGAAGATATTGGCAGATTATGTCTCAGACAAAGGTTTAATAACCAGAATCCACAGAGAACTCAAACGTATAAGCAAGAAAAGAACAAGTGATCCTATCGCAGTATGGCAAGGTATTTGAAGAGAAACTTCTCTGATGAAGACAGGTGCATGGCCTACAGACATATAAAAAAATGCTCATCATCTTTAATCATCAGAGAAATGCAAATCAAACCTACTTTGAAATATCTTCTAACTCCATTAAAAATTGGCTATATAACAAAATCCCAAGACCAGAGATGTAGAAAAGGGAACACTTCTACACTGCTGGTGGGAAGGCAAATTAATACTTTTTTTGGAAAGATGTTTGGAGAACACTTAGAGATCTAAAAGTAGATCTATTCAATCCTATAATTCCTCTACTAGGTATATACCAAGAAAACCAAAAATCACATTATAACAAAGATATTTGTACTAGAATTTTTATTTCAGCCCAATACATAAATGCTAAGTCACGGGAAAAGCCCAAGTGCCCATTGACCCACAGACGGATTAATAAATTGTGGTATATATACACCATGGAATATTGTGCATACTTAAAGAAAGATGGAGACTTTACCTCTTTTATGTTTACATGTATGGAGCTGGAACATATTCTTCTTAGTAAAGTATCTCAAGAATGGAAGAAAATGTTTTCCAATGTACTCAGCCCTACTATGAATGTAATTTATGGCTTTCACATGAAAGCTATAACCCAGTTATAACCCAAGAATAGAGGAAGGATAAAAGGGAGGGGAGGAAGAGGTGAGGTTGGCAAAGGGAGGGTGCTTGGTGAGATTACACATGTGGTGCATTTTTCAAGTGTATATGTGAAACTTAGTAAATGTAGAATGTAAATGTCTTGGCACGATAACTAAGAAAATTCCAGGAAGGCTATGTTAACCAGTGTGATGAAAACATGTCAAATGGTCTATAATAGCAGAGTATGGTGCCCCATGATCACATTAATGTACACAGCTATAAATTAATAAAAAAAAGTAAGAAAAAATATCCAATGTACTGAACCATAGTATGGAGCTAATTTGCAGCTTTCATTTGAAGCCTATAACCCAACTTTAGCACAAGAATATGAGGAAAGGTCCAAGGGTGTGGAAAGGAGAGGGGTGGTTAGAGTGGAGGGTGTAGAATGGGTGGGAGTACATTTACAATATATCTTAGAATGGGTACAGGTGAAATTTACTAAATGCAGAATACAAATATCTATATACAATAACAAAGCAAATGTTATGAAGGCTACATTAAACAGTTTGATAATAATATTTTAGATTCTACATGAAACCAGCACATTGTATCTCTTGATTTCACTAATGTACACAGCTACTTTTCAACAATATTTAAAAGAAATCTCATTTTTTTCTTAAAATATAAATAGAGACTCAGGGTAAACTTATGGTCATTTATAATTTTGAAAAATGGCAATCAGAAAATAGCAGGTGTTGCAATTTTATTCACAGATACAATAGGCTTTAAACCAATATAAGTTAGAAATGATAGAAATGGGCACTTCATATTTGTAAAGGATAAGACTAAACATTATCAGATTTTAATTAATAACATGTAAGCTGCCAACTAGAATGTGCCTTAATTCATAAGATAGACTCTAACAGACATAAGGAAATCGATTTCTCCCATTGCCATAATAGTTAATATTTTTAACACCCCTTTGGCAGTGTTGATGAGATCCTTTAATAAGAAACTAAGCAAAGTAAGAAACCTGTGGCTCTGTGGGTATAATATCAAACCCATATAGCAAGATTGGTGGGATCCAAAATGCCCCTGACCAAATAGCAAGAAAAACAGAAACAAAAAAAGCTTGGCAGGCATCTATAGTCCCAACTATTTTGGAGTCTGAGGCCAAAGAGTCACCTAAACCCAGGAGTTGAAGTTGCTGTGAGCTGTGTGATGCCAAAGAATTCTACCAAGCATGATAAAATAAGACTCTTTCATCACAAAAAAAAGAAAGAAAGAAAGAAAGAAAGAAAGAAAGAAAGAAAGAAAGAAAGAAAGAAAGAGGAAATAAAAATAAACTAAAGCAACAAATAGGTAAAAAATGGACATATTTAAATCTGACACAGGCCATTCACAAAAAAACCACTGCCTATAGTAAGTGAACAAAATTTAATTGAAATAATTTCCACTCAGATCAGGAACAAAGCAAGCCTGTCCATTGTCTCTACTTCTTTTTAACATTATAATGGAACTCTTCTCCATCACATTTAGGCAAGAGAAAGCGATCAAGAGTATACACACAGAGGCAGGGAAGATAAAACTTGCACTCTTCTTAGATGATATGATTGTATATCTGGAACACACTGTGGGCCAGGTTTGGCTATTTGAGTTGCACCTGTGGACAGCCATTTTGAACCCGAAACTGATCTAGGATACCCAGGACTTCATGGAATCTGTGGCAGGGAGAGATTGTAAATAATGCTGGTGAAGATATTTTGAGATCAGTGAAATCAGAGTTTATCAGTGCCTAGGAGGTGGAGAATGATGGCAGATGGGATATATGTTTAGGTCAGTTCTACCAGAAAAACAGCTTTGCTCTTTGTTTATTTGCTCATTTTATTCAATGTTTCTTGTATGTTGCTAAAAACTCAGGATGGGTATATTGTCTAACTCCAATTTCCATCTTCAATAAGAACAAGGGGGAAGGGGAGATGATTACTGACTGAAACCACATTTCAACAAAATCTCCAGGCCAGAGGGAGAGATAATGCCTTTAAAGGACAAACAAAGCTAAAGTTTGAGAGCTGAGCTAAGAGAAGAGATAGATAATTGCTCATTTTCTCTGTCTAGGCAGGCTGTGACTCCAAGGTAAAAAATTTTAGGTACAGAAGTCATGACACAGAGGACATGGGTTCATCCCCTCCGTCAAGAGAGTTGGTTGCTTGCTATTGTATCTCCACTTGTGAACAGTGAACTGAGGTTCCCTTCTCTCACTCCAGGAGAGCGACTTGCTAGAAACTGGGACTCCTTCTCCAGGGAGTCCCTGAAATGAGCCTAGGAATTCCTCTGTGTGGCAAAAATTTTGAACAAATACTTTTCTTACCACAGTGGACTTTTAGTATACCATCCCCCACCTTGTCTTGTGGTCTAGAAGTCCCATCCCTGCAAAGACCATAATGTCCACACTTCTTGGCTAGGCCTTGGCATTACATATATGGTATCAGTGCAGCTACACTCTATCTCTGAATTCAGTAACAGTGCAGAAAGACATAAAGGGGATGCTGGCTGACCTGGCTCTGAGAAAGTGTATCTCAGTGGGGGGCAGAAGCATGGGTCTCCAATAGATGGGTGGAGATTCAAGAAATGCTGAGGTTTTGAACCCAATGGAGTCATCTCCAAACCAACATCAGTCTTAATAGAACAATCCTGCTGGAGTCTAATTTTGGATAGTCACATCCACAACTCCTTAGTCTGCCAGACTGAACCATATCTTGGCATATAGGGATACCAGAGCTACAGAACAGCAGCAGAAAATGTGTGGTTGCTGAGGGAGAAATACCTTTGCTGTCTGAATAGCCTCAGGTTTAGATTGAGCTCAGGTGGAATAATCCCCAGTTGGCATTGAGTATCAGAAGCAGAGAGAGTTCATCTCCTTCTACTGGTTTGTGGAAGAGGATGGTGGCCAAAGAGAGCAGACATTTACTTTACTTTGACACTGTCAGGTGCAAAGCCTTGGCACATTTGGTTATTGGACAGAACTGGCTACAAAGACTGAGTAAACAGAGACTTGCAGTGAGATTACCAGAGACTGGGATTCCCAGAGTCTAGTGGTGAAAGGGGAGCAAGGTGTGAAAAGAGGCATCAGCCCCCTTCTTTCAAACCTTCTACTGGAGAGGACTTTCTGACTTCTGAGAGCATGGGAGTAAGCCACACTTCAGTGACCAGTAGACACCTGCTGTCTAGTTATTGGAGACGTTTTAAACTCTCCAGCTAGAGTGGGTGCTTATTGGGATAATTGGTTTGGAATTTTTGAACTGAACAAATCAACCAAAGAAACTCCAAGGTGGTACCACAGTTCTGTTGTAGTAAGAAGGTTTTATTTTTCTCAAGTTTTTGCCTTTTGGAGGAGTGATGACTTCATTGCTTGTATTTCTTCATAGCTGAGACTTCAATTCAGAATTACAGATTCATTAGAATTGGACAGAAATCAGCTGAATAAAAGACAGAGCCAACTAACACCACTACACCATGCAGGTATCCAGAGTTTTAGGCTGGAGTACTTTACGGGTCCTTTGCAAAATTATAGAGGTAAAGATGCAGTCACCAGTCCCAGCTATTTAGTGAAAAGCTCATCAACCACAACCCAAGAAGCCCCCTGTCCAATTTCACCTTACCTGCTCATGTACCAATGAAGAAATAAAAGAAAGGGCAGAATCAGAGGAATTCTGGAAACAGGTATTATCACAAAAGATCACCTCAACCAAGGAGTGAAAAATCAGCCACACCATAGGATCACATTTATAAACAGATGGCTGAGATGTGAGTGATCAAATTTAGAATTTGGATGGAAAATAAGATTAACAGAATGGAAGTAAAGTTGGAGTTACAAATTCTATGAATAATTTAAAAGTTGCCTTAAGAATTATTGAATTTAAAGACAAAATCACCAAAGTTTGACACATTGAGAAAATAAGTTGCAGCCTTTCAAGAAATAAGAAATACATAGAATTCTTCAGTAATTGAATGGAACAGGCAGAAAAAAAGAATGTCTGAACATCGAAGACAAAGCTTTAGAATGCTCCCAAACACACAAAAAGGAAGAGAAGTGGAGAGCAAAAATAGATCATTTTCTCAGAGAGCTCTGGAATAATTCCAAAAAAACTAATATTTTCCTTATAGAAATTTCTTAAGGTGATGAGTTTCTTTCAAATATTTCAGATGCTTTACTCCAAAGGATAATTGAGGAGAACTTCCCAAACATCACAAGAGATGCTTAAATTCAGATAGCAGAAACTTTCAGAATCTTTGTATGACTCAATACAATAAAGCATCTCCCATACATATTATAAATAAATTCAGAAAAGTTAATATGAAGGAGAAAATGCTGCATGCAGCCAGCTGTAAGACAACCATAAGCTACTAGGGAAAAAAAGTTAGAATAACTACAGATTTCTTTACTGAAACTTTTCAAGCTAAAGTGAATGGTCATCTACCTACAACCTAATATTAAAAAAAAAAAAATAAAAAAATTAACCCAGGATCCGGTATCCAGCTAAACTGAGTTTCTTTTATAATAATAAAATTAAATAATGTAATGATATATACATGTGGAAGAAATTTACCATTACTAAATCAGCTCTCTAGGATATTATCAGAATCATCCTCCACAATGACCACCACAACATTTTACAACAAAACTAAGCTCACTGATAATTTTGTGATCAAAACCCAACATCCACAATGGGAATAAGATTAAAAATGTCCAGCGGACTTTTGAAATATATATATTTTTTATTTTGAAAGATTTGACATACAGAATAAGTCTAGTCTTATCACTGCTCTCAATTAATGTGAATGGCTTAAATTGCCATATAAAAAAAACATACATTGACTGACTGGACACAAAATTCAAATCATTTATTTGCTACATATAAGAAATCTCATCTTACCTTAAAAGATAAATATAGACTTGGGTGAATGTGTGGTCTTCTATAATTCAGGCAAATGGCAATCAGAAAAAATAAAGTATTGCAATTTTATTTGTAGATTTAATGGGTGTTAAACCACCAAAAGAGATAAGAATGGTCACTTCATATTTGATAAGGGTAACATTGAACATGATGAGATTTCAATTATTAATATTTATACATCCAAGCATAATGCTTCTTAAATTATGAGAAAGACTCACTGACCTGAGCAAGTTAATTTCATCCAGCACTATAATTGCTGAAGATTTTAACACTTATTTGGCTGTGTTGAATAGATCCCCCAATGAGAAGCTAAAATAAGAAATTTTAGACTTAAAATTAACCATTCAAAAATTGGATATAACAGATTGATACAGTACATTTTATCCTAACAAATCTGAATACCGATTTTTTCTCATAAGTGTATGAAACATCCTCCAAAACTGATCACATCTTAAATCACAAGGATAACCCCAGAAAATTTAGAAAATAAAAATCATTCTTTGTATATTCTCAGATCATCATGAAATAAAAGTTTAACTCAGTAACAGAAATTTTCAAACTCACCCAAAAACATGAAAATTATACTAAATAGTAGCTGAGTCATAGACAAGATTAATAAAGAGTTTACCACATTTTTGGAACAAAACCATATAAAGACATAAACTACCGGATCCTCTATGGTACAGGAAAGGAATTTCTAAGATGAAAATTTATAGCATTGCAAGACTTTCCCAAGAGAATGGAAAGAGTAGAAAGCAACAATATACTAAGATAGCTCAAGCAACTGGAAAAAAAAAAGAACATTTCAACTCAAAATGCAGCAAAATAAAAAAATACTCAGAATTAGAGCTGAATTAAATTAAATACAAAATAAAAGAATTATACAACAGATCAATGAAACAAAAAGTTGTTCTTTTGAAAATGTCAATAAAATAGAACTTTGGCTAGCCTAACCAGGCTGATTAGGAATTTCATAAATCAGAAATTTAATCGAATAGAAAGAAATGAGAAATTGAGACAAGGGAGACAATATGGTGGACTGAAGCCAGCTTTCCACAGAACCTTCTGCCCAGGAGAGTTAAGGAACAAAAATTTAGTAAGTAAGTAACCTAGAAGATTTGAGCTTCACCAAGAGACAAGGTTGAAGAACGCACATCAAAACCACTGAGGTGAGCTGTGACCACAAGGACACACACACACAAAAAAATAAATAAATAAAAAAAGCAAAACGGCTTACTACTGGATATTCTGTAGCCACAGCCCCTGTCTCCCTGGGCAATCAGAGGAGGCCAACTGTGATTAAAAAATTTGCCTGACGCTGCTTACAAACCTGGGAAGCTTTCAAGGCAGGGTCAACTCAGAGAAGTAAATGAATATAAACCTCCAGCAGCAAAGCCAGAACAGGACATTAGAAGTCAGAACAGCTTCTCCTCTGCAGGCAATTTTAGCAGGAACAGAGACAGTATCCAGCAAAGTTGTTCTATTCTGTTCTTTTCTGGTCTGTTAGTAACATCAATCAGGGGCAGGGCTAAGCCTGAATGGACCCCCCCCCCCTTGATCTTCATCAAGCACCCAAGAATGTCAGGCCTCACCTCCTCCTGCTAGATAGCAACAGACTGCAAAGGCCTGACAGATTTTCTTGCAATTCAGGCAGGTGCAAATCCCTGGAGGAACTGTTCACTACAGGTAACTGGGTCATTCATTTGCAGAGATATCAGTGACTGGGTCTGAGAGAGTGGAAATGTGGAAAAGAAGGTATCAACCTTCTCAAACTGATCTATTAGCTTGGTGCCTCCTCCTGACTCCACACAGCATTGGAGTAACCCATATCAGAGTAGTCACCAAACCCCTGTGATTGAGTTCCCAGAGACCTCTTCAACTCTCACACCCAAAGACAGGTGCTGATTGACACAGTTGATTTGGACCTTTTGAACTGAACCAATAGACTGAGTATTTTTCAGGTGGTTGTAGGAAAGTTTGATTGCCAGAGGTGGGCAGGCGTAGTGACTTAATTGCTGGTTTTTCCCCAAAGCTGAGATTTCAACCCAGAGTAAATGTTAAACTACAGTCAAACAGAAACCACCTGAAAACAAGAAAGAACCACTTAGCCCCACCACACCAGACAGGGCCCCAGTTTCTCCGGCCACAACACTGTACGGACCCTTGACAAAGCCCCAGGGGAAAAATCAAAGGAAGTAAAACAACCTTGGGGTGTAATCAGCAAAAAATCTCTGGTAACATTAATAACCAGAATAGATAACCCCCTACCTCAAAAAAAAAGATATGGCAGATGTAATTGAAGATCTCATTCATAAACAACCGGCTGAGATGTCAGATATCGAATTAAAAATTTGGATTGCAGAGAAGATTAATAAAGTGGAATTAGGTATTCAAAGAGAAATTAAAAAGTTGTCTCAAGAATTGAACAAATTTAAAGACAAAATCACCAAAGACTTAGACACCCTGAAGTAAGAATTTGTAGCCCTCAAAGATAGGAAAAATACAGTAGAATCCCTCAGAAACAGAAGGGAGCAAGCAGAAAAAAGGATTTCTGACATTGAAAATAAAGCCATTGAACACTCACAAATGCTCAAAGAAGAGAAATGAAGAGCAAAAACAGATCATTCTCTAAGAGAGTGCTAGGATAATTCAAAGAAGGCCAATATCCGAATCGTTGAAATTCCTAAAACTGATGAAGTGGCCTTGCTGGGCATAGAGGCCTCTCTGCATGAAATTATAAATAAAAAATTTCAAGACATGCCTAGAGATTCTGAAATTCAGATAACAGACAGCTTCAGAACCCCAGCAAGATTCAACCCCAATAAGTCATCCACTAGGCATATCATAATTAGCTTCACAAAAGTTAATATGAAAAAGAAAATTCTCAAACCTGCCAGGCGAAAGAAAACCATTATGTACAAAGGGAAGAATATTGGAATGACTGCAGATCTCTCTACTTAAACTTTTCAAGCCAGAAGAGGGTGGTCATCGACTTTTATTCTCCTATCTGAAAATAACTTTCAACCCAGGATTTTGTATTCAGCTTACACTGAGTTTCATTTATGATGGAGAAATTAAATACTTCAATGACATTCATATGTTGAAGAAATTTGCCATAAGTTAAACCAGCTCTTTAACATATTCTCAGACATATCCTTCATAATGAACAACCCAATCCTATACCACAAAAGTAAATTTTCTCAGAAACTTCAGATCAAACTTTAACTTCCACACTGCTGAAAAAATTAAAAATGTCCACTGAACCATTGAAAAACTTGATACCCAAAATTTCACCAGACTTATCAATATTCTCCATTAATATGAATGGATTAAACTGTCCTCTTAAGAGGAATAGGTTAGCTGAGTGGATACAAAAACTCAGGCCAGATATTTGCTGCATACAAGAGTCACATCTTACCTTAAAAGACAAATACAGACTAAGGGTAAAAAATGGTCATCCATATTTGAGGCAAATGGTAATCAGAAAAAAGGTGTCACAATTTTATTTGCAGATACAATAGGCTCTACATCTACAAAAGTTAGGAAGAACCAGAATGGTCACTTCATATTTGTTAAGGATAATACTCAATATGATGAGATTTCCATTATTAATATCTATGCACCCAACAAGAATGCGCTGTAATTTATAAGAGAAACTCTAACTGACATGAGCAACTTGATTTCCTCCAGCTCCATAATAGTCAGATATATCAACCCTCTTTTGGCAGTGTTGGATCGATTCTACAACAAGAAGCTAAGGAAAGAAATTTTAGATTTAAACCTAACCATCTGATATTTAGATTTTGCAGAAATCTATAGAACATTTCATCCCAACAAAACTGGATACACATACTTCTCATCAGCCCACAAAACTTACTCCAAAATTGACCACATCTTAGTTCATAAGTCTAACCTGAATAAATGTAAAGGAATAGAAATGATTCCTTGCATCTTTTCAGACCACCATGAAATAAAACTTGAGCTATGTAACAACTGGAATCTGCATACTCATACAAAAACATGAAAGTTAAGTAACCTTATGCTGAATGATAGCTGGATCAGAGATAAGATTAAAAAAATAGTTGCCAATTTTTTGGAAGAAAATGAAAATAAAGAAATGAACTATCAGAACCTCTGGGACACCACAAAGGCATTACTAAGTGGAAAATGTGTAGCACTGCAAACCTTCCTCAAGAGAACAAAAAGAGAGAAAGTTAACAACTTAAAGCCACATCTCAAGCAACAGGAAAAGGAAGAACATTCCAACCCTAAACCAAGTAGAAGAAGTAAAATAACCAAAATTAGAGCAGAATTAAATAAAATTAAAAACAAAAGAAGACTACAAAAGATTCATAAATCACAAAGCTGTTTTTTTGAAAAGGTCAATAAAATAGATAAACCATTGCCCAACCTAATCAGGAAACAAAGAGTAAAATCTCTTTTCTCATCAATCAGAAACAACAAGAGTCACATCTTACCTTAAAAGACAAATGGTCATCCATATTTGAGGCAAATGGTAATCAGAAAAAAGGTGTCACAATTTTATTTTCAGAGACAATAGGCTCTGCAAATAAATAATAGGAAACAAATGATATAACAACAGACTCCTCAGAAATCCAAAAAATTCTTAATGAATATTACAGGAAACTTTATTCTCCGAAATATGAAAATCTGAAGAAAATTGACCAATACTTGGAAGCAAGTCACCTTCCAAGACTTAGACAGAATGAAGTGGAAATGCTGGTCCCTATAAAGTTCAAATATCATCAACCCTACAATACCTCCCTACAAAGAAAAGCCAGGGACCAGATGTTTTCACATCAGAATTCTACCAAACCTTTAAAGAGAAATTAGTTTCTATCTTACTCAACCGGTCCTACAATGTAGAAAAAGAAGGAAGACTATCCAACACGTTCTATGAAGCAAACATAACCCTGATACCC
Source organism: Loris lydekkerianus (assembly GCA_963574355.1). Taxonomy (NCBI): domain Eukaryota; kingdom Metazoa; phylum Chordata; class Mammalia; order Primates; family Lorisidae; genus Loris; species Loris lydekkerianus. The sequence continues at coordinate 1,324 of CAUYPK010091682.1, read as the reverse complement.
AAACCAGGAAAAGACCAAACAAGAAAAGAAAATTATAGGCCAATATTACTAATGAATATAGGTGAAAAAATATTCAACAAGATCCTAACAAACAGAATCCAGCAACATATCAAACAAATTATACATCATGACCAAATTGGTTTTATCCGAGGGCATCAAGGCTGGTTTGATACACATAAATCTATAAATGTAATTCAGCACATAAACAAATTAAAAAAAAAGACCATGTGATTCTCTCAATTGCTACAGAAAAAGCTTTTGATAATATATAACATGCTTCATGATCAGAACACTTAAGAAAATTGGTATAGAAGGGACATTTCTTAAACTGAAAGAGGCCATCTACAGCAAACCCACACCCAATATCATTTTGAATGGCATTAAATTGGAATCATTTCCACTCAGATCAGGAACCAGAAAAGGCTTCCCATTTTCTCCATTGCTTTTTAACATTGTAATGGAAGTTTTAGCCACCACAATTAGGGAAGAAAAGGCAATCAAGGGTATCCATACAGGGTCAGAAGAGATCAAACTTTGCTCTTTGCAGAGGATATGATATTGTTTCAGGAAAGCACTAGGGACTCTACCTCAAAACCTCTACAAGTGATCAAGGAATACAGCAGCCTCAGGTTACAAAATCAACATTTATAAATTGGTTGTCTTTATATGCACCAACAATAGGCATGTTGAAAAAACATTTAAGGACTGTATCCCATTCACAGTAGTGCCAAAAAAGATGAAATATTTGGAAATTTACCTAACAAAGAACGTGTCAGATCTCTATAAAGAGAACTATAAAACTCTAAGTAAAGAAATAGGTGAAAATGTTAACAAATGGAAAAACATACCATGCTCATCACTGGAAAGAATAAACATTGCTAAAATGTTTATACTACCCAAAGCAATATATAATTTTAACGCAATTCCTACTAGAATTTTACTGTCATGCTTTAAACATCTTGAAAAACAATAGTTCATTTTATATGGAATCATAAAAACACTCAAATAGCCAAGACATTACTCAGATATAAAAACAAAACAGGAGGAATCATGCTACCAGACCTCAGACTTTACTACAAATTAATATGATCAAAACAGCATGGTATTGGCTCCCCCCAAAAAACATAGAAGTAGATGTCTGGAACAGAATAGAGAACCAAGAGATGAATCCAGCTACTTGCCCTTATTTGATCTTTGACAAGCCAATTAAAAACATTCAGTGGGGAAAAGATTCCCTATTTAACAAATGGTGCTGGGTGAACTGGCTGGCAAACTGTAGAAGATTGAAACTTGACCCACACCTTTCACCATTAACTAAGATAGA